>JAZHYW010040863.1:0-105333 GCA_037355805.1 Ixodes ricinus | reverse complement strand
CTTTATTCGATACAGGTATAAAATAATATGGGTACTAATGTTCTTGTGAGTTACTTTTTGTTGTTTTATTTTGATTCCTGATAATTGTTTGGTTCACTCTTGTGCATTATGCACTGTTAAATCTTCAAGCTCAATTATCTTAAGTTGTCTACCTGTTTAAAGGTGCAATCGTGTATTAACGCAATAATGTTTAGAGCTCGTGTCGCCAAAAATTCGACGTCGGTTTCGACATCGGCGTCAACGTTGGCATCGGCGTCCGTGTCTGTGTCAGTAGGACCAACAATCCCATAATGCAACGGCCTCAGCCACGTGTGAAGTCAGACTTGGCTGTCACGTCATGGCCCTCTCAACACGGTAACTTTAGCGGAAAATGTTCCCGCCTAATTGAGCGGCAATTTTTCCCCCGCCAAATTTGGCAGAACAATTCTCATGAAAACACATGCCGTTGTGTGACGTCACGTGACGGGTGACGCTACCAACTAGACCATGCACACGCTTGCACGGCTTGGGAACGATCGCGGGTTTATGAGAGACGGCTTTGCGAACGGGGCCCGATAGCGCTATCGCGTTCCAATCTCAAAGGCGAAGCTTAAGCCTCCTCCAGGTTTTTGGTATAATTTTTACACCTGACATTGTATCTCGATTATTTGTTTAACTTTCATGGTTGGTGTGTTGTGTTCTTAATATTTATTTTAGCACAATGTTTATGAATATTAACTTAGACCACCACCTGGAGTGATTTAATTTTATAAAGCTTGTCCGTTGCTTCGGAAGGCAAGCAAAGCACAAACGCTGAAAATGGTACCGATCAGAAGTACTTTTCTGGAATGGTCTGTAGACGTTTTGATAAGTTACCCCAGCACCAACAAGCATGTTGCAGGTGAAGTCGCAAGTGCTGTTGCCTGAAAAGGCTACTTTTCTAGAGCAACTCTAATACAAATAGCGCGCATTCCTGTAAGGTAAGCCAATTTGACGATAGCACGAATGTTCCATTCATTTTTTTGATGCTTCGGTAATTTAAATTTGAACCTTTCGTTAGGCATCTACCTGTTTAGGATTTACTAAAATAGGACAAAAAAGCCCTAACCATTGAAAATTTGACCACCCAAAGTTTTAGGACTAACTTTTCAAGGGTAATGTGAAAATGATAATTGCGAGATAAGTCGAGCTTTCTTTTCCAGTGTAATTATTTGCCTGTACTAGAAGGAGAACGAGTTGAAACCAGCGATATGACGAAACTATCGAGTCGCCAATCGAACGTCCCAATCGCTTCTATGGCTTCTCATAATTAAACACACTGGCCAAGATCGCAGTTTGTGTAATAGAGATAAAAAATAATTTCACTTTTAGACTCGAGCGTTCTAGATCGGCAGCCGTACACCATGCTTCTCGCCGGTAACGTCACATTTGGATAACGAAAAAAAAATATCGAAAACAGCAATTACCGAGTTTTGGTTTCAGTATCAAATTTATTGTGACCTTGAATGGAAGAGTCACACTCACAGGCACGGTCATACTCACAGGCAAACAAGAAGGAAAGAGACTCGAAAAAGTCAAAAAGTAAAATTTGTTGTTAGCTGTTTATACAGCAGGAGGTTAGTCTGCCAGAACATGGCGACATTGTTGCCCACTATAGGTAAGCAATTTAGCCAGTGCAGTACGACTGCTAGCCTGGGGTTTTTAAAGTGCACCACGCAGTGATGATACACGACTGCACGCCGGAACGATGCTCATGCAAAGTGAAACGGGCCGGGAACAAAACGGGTGTGGTGCTTTTTATACAACCTAAGCTTTTATCGAAGGATGAATTGACTTTTTACATAAACTAGAGAGATTGTATGGTGCAGGAATACTTCGCTGACGTTTACGCGGTTGCCTATTTTTTTTTTAAGACCATGAGAAATATGGTGAATATAAGGCACAACCACTGGTCTTCGGTTTCAGTCCGTTTTTCTACATTGGGTTAAATCGGGATTTTTAATTTTGTGATGGAGTTTTTCTGCGACAGATAATATTAAGTGAATAGGGTACCCCGCTGATAGTAGCCTAGCTATCTGCGCGTCAAAGCTAGTTTTTTACATTGATTTTCTTGGCCCTTGATAGAGACGACTTTTCAAGTACTGTACCCAATGTCCTCTCGATTTTTAAAAACTGTTTGGATCTTTTGCACATACCTTATGAACTTCCGGTTGAAGAGTTTCTAAGGTTCTTAGACCTCAGACTGTTTTTTCTTTCTCATCACACTTGTTGGTCCTACGCTCTGAGGGGAAAAAAGGCACTCCTCCATTAACAATCGGCCCACTCCAAATTAGTTAGGATAGGTGTAGCTACCCAAAGCCTAACAAAGTCCATCAAAAAGTCATGCCCGCATACTGTAAAAACTAGTTTTGACGCGCAGATAGCTAGGCTACTATGAGGGGGGTACCCTATTCAGTTATTATTATCTGTCGCAGAAAACGCCTCATGAAAATTAAAAATCCCGATTTAACCCAATGTGAGAAAAAAGACAGAATCCAAAGGCCAACGGGTGTTTATATTCACCATATTTCTCATCGTCTTAAAAAGATATATGCAACCGTGTTAACGTCAACGTAGTATTCTCTGCACCGTAAGTGCTCTCTAGTTCATGTAAAAAAGTCAATTTGTCCTCCGATATAACCTTAGGTTATATAAAAAAGCATCACACCCGTTTTGTTCCCTCCTCTGAAAGGGTGGTTTATGCAATTCCCTCTCTTGCGGTAAACAGTGTGTCGTGCAAACCGGGAGGTGCCTGAATGACCGGTTACGATAACATCACTATAACGTAAACAAAGTAATCTCAGGTAACCTAGGCATATATTGCCGGGACTGTGGGTGCTTAGCGGAGTTGAGTAAGTGCGATGTTATCCAGAAGTGGTAATCAGCTGACAAGAGAGATTATCGAAGCTGAAAAAATAGCCAGATTTGACAAGCAATGCGTCAGTGTCCCATCCTTAGCTTTATCAAAGAAAGAACTAACTAGATATTCTCGAGACAACGTCAAAGCACCAATAGTGACAAGGCTTCTTTTAATTTTTTTTATTTAATTTTTCTAAGTTATCTAAAGAAATAAAAATTAATAACTTTTTAATGCATTTTTAATTTTATTTTTAGTTCTTAATTATTTATTTATTCATTATTGATTAATGTTTTTGGCTATTTGGTTTCTGGTGTTTAAAAATTAAAATGTTCTCTTTAGCGGCGAAGCAGAAGGAAATAGCGATTTGAGGAAGAAGAAATAAACCACTGAGTTGTTAGTCAGCGCTGCGAGTCTCTTTCGTTCTTGTGTGCCTGTAAGTGTGGCTGTATATCCGCGCTGTTCCATCCAAGCATGAATGACCAACTAGCCCAAGCATCCCCATTGTTGTGACCTGTTTTTGTTAACTATGTGATTCTAATTAATTAATATAGCATTTGGGTATCAGGAAGCCACCAGCATTCAAATAATGTATTTGGATAAGGTAGTTAAAAGAATTGGTGGATTTCCTTTAAGGGATAACTATGGACCGGTTTCCACCTATTTTTGAACTGGGATGGCTTCTGCACAAATTGGTAATTGACTCTTTAATAACGCGATAAAAATATGAGTGCTAGAATGTAGGACATCCTAAACCTTAAAACGTAGGTAAACGTAATTCTAAATTTGAAGAAAAAGGGATTACATAAAAGTACCATGTTTTACATTGACCAATAAATCTGAAGTCTTACAAAACTTCCATTGCAGAATGTGAAACTCAGTATGCAATAACAGCGAGTTTTTAATAGTTATTGTCACTTTAAGTGTGCATTTTTTTGTTGAACTATTTATAATTCGGGGCATGCGCATCGCATACAAAGCTGCAAAAATGTGAGTGTTTTGTCATTTATTCATAATTTGAACTCGTCTTCCGAATAGTATCTACGGATGCGGTACGGAAACAAGACTGGTCTCGGTGTCTGTTGTCTGTACATGTTCCTAAACGTGAGTCCAATTTTGTCCTTCAATTGCGTTCGGATGTGTGTGCATCTTAGTTAATTTTTCAATTAACTGTATTGTACAAATATTGCCTTCTAGCAATCTTTAGGTGCAGCGGCCTTGTATTCAGCATCGGTGGCAGTATCCACAGGTGGGGTAATTTCATTCATTTTCTTCGATAAGCGGTAATAGTGGGTCACATGTTGACATTACTTAGGTCGTGGAGCATTGTATTAATAACTTGCATTTTTCAAACTTTGTCAGTAACATTTTTGAGAAACAAACATTCAGCTACAAATGCCCTTTCTTTTGTGATCCACTTTGGTTTTGTTTTTATATTTGTACGGGAAAAGTTTGAAAAAAGGGCTGTCGCCTCTTACACACTCAGAAGTACACAATTGTATTTATGAATATCATCAGGGTGTCGAACCGAAATGTTTTTCGTTCCGGTTTTCCGTTCCGCTTCAGGAAAAACGGTTCGGCTCCGGTTCAACTCCGGAGTTACAAAATAAGGCTTCAAACCGGTTCGAACCGGTTCGTACTCATATGCTACAAAAACAATCGACGACAGCAAAAGATAAACTATGCCTATTTTATCAAATGTTACATATAAAAAGCAAAGTCTCGCATTACTGTGTGGAACGAACGAGCTAGTGCTGGGGCACTTCGGCCCGTGGGTGAAAGCGCAGTTCAATGTCAGGCAGCTGGCCGTAGAAGTAGGGCGTCGTCAGGCATATCCGGGGTAAGACCGCACCTCTGAGACGATAAAATTAACTTCAGTGCAGCACGGCACCCGGGGCGGACCGTCCCGGGTGCCGTGCTCAGGGGGTGTCGCGGCGGACCACGAGAGCGGGGTGGGGGGGGGGGGGGGGGGGAGTCGCGGTGGGCTACGCGAAAGCGGGGGGGGGGGGGGGCGCGGCTGGCCATGCGAAAGGGGGGGGGGTGCCGGCGGACTGCCGCCCCGGTGCCGCTGACCCTCGTGACGCCACTGCCCCACGCTGACCTGGGTCGCAGGCATTCCCAGGGCTACTTGCACCAATGCGCAGAGTGCTGGATGCACCCCCACAACTGCAACAAGTTAGCGTCGCTTGAAAGCTGCGCCTCCTTTTCTAGCAGTTCCAGCAGGCATGCTATATAAAGTGGGCTACTGGTACCTCGAACGTGCACGCCAGCCTCACCCTCTTTTCGTTGAGAAGCGCTTCCAGTGCGTCTTCCGTATCTTCTGGTGCCGCCGCAGTTTCAGAAGACAAGGTAGAATCTTGGTCGCATTGCCGAGCTGTGATCCGCCTCCAAGTCTTTGTCAAATGCAACGTGGCCCGGTACTTTTGCTCCGGGGGTGGGAAGAAGGCGGTAGTGGGGATCCATGTACACTGCTGCACAGAAGACATCCGAGTCAAGAAGGTGTCGCTCCCTTTTTTCACTGGCTGGACCAAGGCCTTTGCTAACGGCGACGATATCTTGGAAGCGTCCATAGAATATATGAGCCATGCGCCGTAGAAATCTCCTACGGTGAGCTGTTCCTCCTGCAATGGCTTCGCCGCCACTTCTGCCTGGCGAAGCGATACTGCGAGAATTTCGAATTCCGCCCATGCGTCTTCAGTCGACCTGGAGCTTTCTTCTTTTGAGAGCAACCCTCCAACGAAGCCTCTTAGTTCAAGTACCCTTGTGAGCATATGCAGCGTGGACACCCACCGCGTTGGGCAATCAAGCATTGGTTTCTTCAATCCTAGCTTCCTGATCAGAGAAACACATTGGACATGCAGGCTCTTAAAGGGGCGGTGCAACGATTTTATGATTAAAATAATTTGCATCTTGTCATTTTTACGTTGTTTATCGTGTCCCGGAGGATAGAAAAAACACTTCTTTTATTAAAAATGTCACGATTCCGCTGCATAATCGCAAAGCAAAAGTCGAGCTTTTTCCCCCACCTGCAGCCCCAAGTGGCAGCCGAAGGAACTACGGCGAAAAGATTACGTGACCTCGCTCGGCTCAAAGCTGCAGCATAACGCCCGCTAATGTCAGCAGAGAGAGGGAGAGGAAGCGTCCTCCGAGATAGCACACGGGAAGCTACACGGCGCTCCGAATGACGTCACTGGGAGTGCGACCAGGTGTGGCCCTGAAGGCTGGGAGTGAGTTGAGGGGTGCCCGAAATGCCAATATTTATATTTTTTTTTACGCAACAACTAGGACACGCAGGCGAAATCGGTTTTCGGTTCTTTACTTCAGAAGTCTCAGAGGGCAACCTCCACAAATCTTTGACCGATGTCCGGAAATCGTTGCCCCCCCCTTTAAGAAGCGCACGGCTTTCTCCGGTTTGCGCAAAAATAAGTTTTTTTTTTTACATTTCTGGTTTATTTTTTTAGGTTACTGTGTTTTTGCCACTCACTTTTCACGCCCCCTGACTTCGCGTATGAACCGAAAACCACCTGGAAAAAAATATCGGTTCCGCTCTGGAGCGAAAAAACATTATTTCGTTCCGGTTCAACTCCGGTTCGAGCGAAAATAACGGTTTTTTCCGGTTTTCGGTTCAGGGTTCAGGTTCGGTTCAATACCCTGCTTTGTATCGCAATACATCCGCAAGACATAGTTTTTCTTGCCTCCGTCCACTTGTTGTATGCTGCTGTCCTTGTAGACGCTAGGTTCTACATTTACGAGAGATTTTAGTGCCTCGTTATACTTACATTTTCTTATGCCCCGTTTCAGTTTAAGTCCTGGCGCAGCCAAGGCTACGAGGTAATTGGACCAATCAAACAGCGTAAAAATCGCAAGTACAGAGCATTTTGTTCATGATTGGTTTAGTAATGATAGATTACGTACGAAAACATGACGAAGGCCATAACAGTGAGCTCTTGACACTGTCTGATTGGTCCCACCAGCCCGCATACCGTCGGCTGCGTCTGGGCATAAAGGAAAGTGAAGCAGTTTGTAGTTGGGAAAAAACACTTAAATCGGCTTTATTTGGCCACCAGGACCACAAATATCCTGATTAGTTTTCAGTTTAGTTCACGGTTACAAAGAAAAATAATTTTCAAAGTACCGCTGAAGCCTCTCCTCTCCGGAGCGTTACGTCATCAAAAGAGTTTTCGGAATCTCCGCTAACGCGCATCTTCAGGGCCTATGAAAGCTTTGCGCGCGCACTCTTGCTATTTTCAAAAAAGGTCAGAGAGAGACATCACGACTGGTGTCAGTGCAGGGGATATTGCTGCGCGCGGGGCCGAGCAAGCAACGCTCTGTCATGGACTTCTTGAAGATTCCTGTTTATTTTTACTTGAGACGTAACTTTTATCATTTCAACCTACTCTTGTCCTTGAATGTACCTGTTCATTGTCACCCCGAACGCTCGACTCTCGAACCTTCTGGGCCAAATTTTCACGATGCCGACGCACACTAGATAAGGAGCTGCCAGCAGCCTTGTCCAGTCAGTCTCGCTCTCACTTGCTGTTACGCTACCAAATCGCCGCCCGCTTTTCTGCTGTCTCGACGCTCGTTTTTTATTTTGTTTGGCACAAGTTCACCGATTAAGCTTTCAGTTTGAAGCGAATATTTCTCCGCTTCTACTCCTGTCATTCGGGACAATAATCCTGCAAGCTTGCAATTGCACGCTCTGTCCACACGAGCGACACGCGCATGAAGGCCGAAAAATCTTTTTTATGACGTAACAAATTTTCACAGGTTTTTCCTGATTTCTCGCGTATAGTTACACCTTCAGAGGAAACAAACGTGATATGCAGATTCACGGGATAAAATACTCTAGAAGTCACCCCTAACTCTTCTTTTCGAAGAAACTCTTCAGCTTGCCATTAAGGTAAAACGAAGTATAGCGTAACGTGTTGCCTTGCTGGGGCTTTTCGCGCACGCAAAGAAAAGAACCCACAAAAAACACTTCAACCGAACATCGAATATGGACATATTTGACGGCATCGCCAAAATATGTAGAAGGCAAATATATAAAAACTACAAGCTAATGCGTATTGAAAACCTAGAATATTTTTTCTTTTTTTTTAAAGGCTTAGATTGCGTGTTTAGTTTTTTTTTTATATTCAACGTAAAAAAAATTAGAAGAAAAATTTAATTCAGCATTTTAATAGTACATCCGTTTCTAGTCTTTTCAGTTCCGATTATCTGGAGTACTTTGACGATGGGTTTTGTTGGAACTTTATACACGGCATTGGTGAGTATATGCGAGTTTAACATATACATTCAAATAGCCAATTAGTATGCACTAATTTACACCCTTGAAAATGCATTGACTAGAAACATGGCAAAGAAAGGAAGCACAAAGTTCATTTAGAAAGGTCGAGTGAACATGCCAATATTTGAACGCAGAGGCAAGAACAAATAAAATATAAGACGAAATGACAAGAGAACAGCGATAAGCACGGTGAACTGATTCCTTATGAAACGTGCAGCGAAAAGGTTAACGTCCTGCAAGCGAAAACGTGAAGCGTAAAAGCGGAGATTTAATCCAGGCCGTTGGAGTGGCAAAATAACCTGTTCTACGTAAACCCTTTTGCTCAGGGGATGACCTAAACGAGCCAAAAATTTTGTATTTTGGTTTGTTTCTTGAATTATTTATTTAGTTACTGGTATATTACGTGACTTAAACGGTATTGAGAAACGCAATAAAAACAAAACTGACACAAATGCCCATGTAGCTCGAACAAAACCAAAGTTAACGAAAAAATAAAAGTGTTACACCCGTCTGATAGCACCAAGGAAACTACGACATATAAACGTCGAAATGTCGAGCAAAAGAAAAAATAGTCGCCGCGAAATAAACATTCCTTGTTGTCACTGACAAGGTGAGAACGGCACGGAGTAGCCTCAGTTGTCCCACCTCCAGTGCAAACTAATGCGCCGAGAAACTGAGAGAGATGAGGGTGAGAACGTCCCCGCGCTAGCTGGCCTTGCCACTGGTCGAACAGGTTAAGGCACACTCACACTCTTGCGACTTCTTAAAACTAGGTTCCTTAAAACCTCTTACAACAAGAGGACACACTGGCGCTATCTATTGGGTAGCACTGTAAACTTGGCGGTCCGGCATATTTTCTCTTTCTCGCGGGCATTATCCTTTCTTTCTTGGCTCGAAAAACGTTTGCCAACGTTATATAAACGAGCCTTTCTTATAGGTATTACGCAGATTTGACCTCGGAAATCCCGCAAAACCTTCGCTTTTGTGAAATGCAGTTCTACGGTCACCGCATAGATGGCGCCAGAATGCAAGTGTGTTCCCTCGTCCTAAGAAATTTTAAGAAGTTTTAACAGATCCTGTCTCTCTCGGTAGTACTCGGTTACAAGAGTGTGAACGGGCCTTTAGTTCGCGAAATGGCGGCGTCCGGTCTCTGGCTGTCTCGTTCTAACGCGTTCGATGAGTGCACTGGAGACAAATCCCACTAGCTTTAGGTCTATCCTCTAATCATTCGAATCAGAGCTCGACGCTCTGACGTTCCCAAAAAATGGCGTAAGGTATCCATCGCGTTTGGAGGCTGGACGTTTCAGGTACGCACCCCGTCGTTTTCATGTTGCCAGTGACTGGAATAGCACACCAAGACAGGAATAGATATCGGGGTTTCTGAAACACGTTTGCCTGAAGCAGCGATTTCCACGGAAGACCTGTCTGAAGGCTAAGCCCTTGCTACCTTGGTTGATATCATTCTACTATTTCTACGCAGGGTGGCCTCCGTGCGGTCGTATGGACCGATTGCGTGCAGGCTCTGGCTATGCTGCTGTGTCCTCTGACGGTGATCAGCAAAGTCATCTACGACGCTCACCAGCCAGGAGTCAGACTTCGTCCTTTCAATCAATTGAACGCGAGGGACTATATACTGAGGTAAGATATAACGCTGAATATGATTTTGTGCAGCGATTGTATCTGAACGTCATCAAAATATCCAATAATAAACACCATGTCCGACGCTCTAACGGACGCTCTAAAAATTCCCCAAGCATCAAGGAGAATGCTGGGAACAGATAAACGCGCTGTTCGTGCCCGCCTTACCTCCCTCAAAAAATTGGAAGCAAATGACCAACATAAGGTGCCTTTTGCTGACAGTTTTAAGCTCTAAGTCAAAAATGTCATGCGCCCTTATTCAATTCGGAAGATGAGGATCCGCATATAGGTGCCGCTCTTTATTTGCTCGAAAAAAAGAGTGGTGCGTGCTCCAAGGAGAGTAGAAAAGCCTCGTTTGTACAGTTATTGTAAACAAAACGGTGAAGGTCCAGCCAAAAGACGACCTCTGAAAAATTTAGTGGAATGATTTGGCTTCATAACAATATGTGATTGAATTTAACGCAGATATGTCCAGGTGGTGCATATGCTCAGTAAATAAAAATATAACGGTATTGTTGATTTACGTTGCAATGACATCCATTTTTTTCTACGGAATAGGTCTACGCTCGCATGAAACTAACAGATGCAATGGTGGGTTTCTGCAGAATGCAGACCTTATTTTTTCACAATAAAGGTAATAAAATTTACGATAATATTTCTTATTCCACCCTTTTTTCGGTAAGAATAAAGTCTACAATTATCAAAATGTTATTTTATTATCTGTATAAAGAAGGCTAAAGTGGATGTTTGGATATCGGATATTGGATAACGGGACCTTTAAGAAATTACTTCGAATTGCCAACGAACCATCTTGTATATACTGTATGACTTGAACCAAATGACGCACTCGCGTATTAATAGGATCGCGTGAATTGGTATTTAACTGATCACGGGAAAATTTAACATATTAACTCAATTTTAAGTCGCATTATGTAGTATAAATAAGAAGGGATTAGTTAATTGAAGGAAAAAATTATAGGATAACGCAGTTTTGTGTTTCAAATAAGCCTCTCTCGCGTAAAACCATGAAATTACATAGAGGGCTACTGTGGTATTCATTTTGTCAAAATGAAGAGTATAATATAAATACCAACTTTATTAAGTTTCCCTTTTACCCGTTCTGCTGTTGTAATAAAATGCATAATGAACCTCAATGCCATTTGATTATTTTAAAAAGAAAATTAACTGGGCGTGCGCCCGTATACGAAAAACATATTTTCTACCTTTCTTTTTCCGACTTATGCCAACTGATATTTTTATAGTTTTATGTAATGAATGCACCACCTTAAGGCACATTTCTAGTGAATGATTGCATGATGTGTTAAGAGACTGGAGCTATTTTAAGCTTTGTTGTGCACAGTATAAATAAACATTTCGAAATTATCACATGATGCATCCCCGCGTATAATAGATAGGATACAAGATCTGCGAATTACATTATCGTCAATGTACCGCTTACCAGGAAATTCAGCAAAGACACTGATGCTGAGCGAGACTACACGGAAATGCGACACAAACGAGTGTATCGGCCCCACCGAAAGCCGGCATTTTACGCACTCCCCACCAGAGTGTCGAACCGGAACCGAACCGTTATTTTCAGCCGAACCGGGACTGAACCGAACCGAAATCGTCGCCTGCATCTTGGAACAGAACCGGAACTGAACCGGAAAACAATATAACGGTAACCGGTTCAAAACGGTCCGCAGTATTGTTCCTTATTACAAAATAAATTTTTGAGAAATAAAAACTGGGAGCTGTATTTCAATGTAATGATCAAATTGGCATATACCAAATTGCAATGTGTGAGAAATTGAAGTTTCTCGTGGCGCTTTTGTATTGGCACTACGACTAAGCATCTGTCACGTAGTCACGTGACGTCATTGTGTCAAGATATGCTGTCAAGTAATGTCACGCCACGTGGCCCCGTGACGCAGTCGCGTGACTCACTGCGTCTGGTCTACAGAAATTGAGAACGTCACTAGATTCATTCGAGTTGTTGGCACCGTCACCTCACAAGGCGTCTAGCGTTGAGGTCTACCCACTATCCTTTCACTCCAACCAATCAGGACTCGACGTCGTTCTGACGTCACCGCAGTTCCTGCGCAAGAAGTAGTCGAGTTGCTCTCCGCATTGTCTTAGTCAATGAAAAGGTGCGAGGCCAGGCAAAATCAAGGTGCGGTCCAACGGAAACCCCTTCAATTGACTTTACGCTACTGTCGATTCAAACGCCATCCTTCTTGCTTGCTGCGGTTCCTCTCTCAACCCTCTTTTCCGGAAAAAGACTGTACGTAGACAATTTTTTTTCGCTTTGATGAACTGGTGACGAACATCGGAGGCCGACGGATGGCGGTCCGTGTGTCTGTTGGAACATTGCCAACAAAGTTATTTTAGTAAGACAGGATAATAGCCTTCCAACCAATACCGCACGCAATAAGGCTGCGCAGAGCGATACTGATGAAGTTATTTCTTGTATTCATCTTGAACAAGAAAACCGGAGCATTTCTGCAGACATAACTTTTCGTGGTTTAATTGGATGTTGTTTGAAGTCCGCAATATTACGCTTATCTTCCTAGAACCAATCTGAGCCTTACGGAAGACGAGAATGTTTGGGCCTGTTTGATCGGGCTGATGGCGAGTGGCTTGTACCGTGAGGGACTGGACCAGATGTTGGTACAGCGGTACATGGCTGCAAGGACGCCCATCGAAGCACGAAGGTGGGTACATACTGTGGCTACACTTGACACGCACTAAGACGCGATACCTCTTTCTTTGAAAGAAATCTCCTGTCGCAACAAAACGCGAGATGCTTAATTATAAATTCACGGAATTTCCAGCATGCGGAATGTTCGTGAATACACTCATAGTAATAAGCACTCATGTTCATTCCTTTGACTAATCTAATTAGGTCATCAAATGTCTTCACGCAAAAATGACAAGCAATCATCTGCCCTTCAGACTACTGAAATTATGCTGTCCGTAGAGCATGACTAGTATCATCTTTAACTCGTGTTGAACTGATTAAAAGAAAAGCAAGGATTGGTGTTCCGTGCCTACTGTTGTGAAATGAATAATTTTGAGTACACACCCCATCGCAAGCTGCACAAACAAACTAGACAGTTTGCTATAGGGCCACTTTAGCACAGAAGGTACACTCTCGAAAAGCACCTTTGGCTACATTTCCATACAGTGATCGAAGAACCAATAACTGCAATCTACAAAGGCAGCTTAGCGAGGAAGGCAGAAGGTTCATGACTAAAAATGAGGTTAACGCTTTGTCACTGTGGATGGTGCGAGCATGCACAGCGTTATGCGCAGTGTCATATCGAAGACAATTTTAGGCCTAATCATATTTATGTCTGTGTCACTCGTCGATTGCTCTATGTACTGCGAGGTTCCGGAGCCTGCGGAAGCATTTAAAGTGCCCGCATAAATCAGCTTCATAACGTATCGCGCTACGATTTACCACAGAGGTGCACGAAGGGGGCGGAAAAATCGCATAAATATTTCAAATTAAAAATGTGTCTAAGAAGAAAGTAAAAAAAAACACTATAACTGTTTTCTTTCTGCCTACGGCGTCTGTCTTCTGACCGCGCACCCTATTACAGGCCAAACAACCGACAGATGGAGGCAGCGGCTCCGCTGGTTCACAGGCTTTGCGGCAACATGTCAGCCCAGCAGCCGCCAGGGCTGCTGCCGCCATCCGTCGGTTGTTACGCCATTGAAATGGTGCGCGGTTATCAGACAGACTCCGCATGTAAATAAAACGAGTTAATTTTGTTTCAACTTTTTATGCAGGTAAGTTTCTTTTTTTGAAGTTTCGATGCGGTGCGTACACTACCTCCGGCACCATTGTGATAAATTGTAGCAGGATACGTTACCAAGCCGATCTATGCGGCCACTTTAAGGGCTGCACCCGGCTTCGCCACCTCCCTGTACAGTACAGTGATTCGTTTTACGATCGTGTTGCTGGAAAGTAGATGCATGATATATTGTTTTAAGTGCATTACAAAACTGCATGAGAGTGATATTTAAACCACACAATGTGTTCGAAATTACCTTGAAAATGTGCAGGCATTGATTTAGTGTGAAATATGATGCTTCACAAGTGAATTCTTGTCCTTCTGCTTTGAATTATTTTTCTGATATTTTTTTATTAAATTAATAATATACTCCTTTTTGTCACGTTCTTCGGTATTAGCAGAGACGCGCGAAATTATCAACTCAAGCTTAAGTTAACATACTTTTGTATATCGAATTATCGTTATATCATACTACTTACGAACTCCCTTTGGATTTGATACGTCCGTGCGCGCCTGTAATCATTTTCCTTTACTAGCTCGGCGAGAAGGAGAATATTTAATTAGATAAAATTATATATACAATCAAACTATCAAACAGAAAGTTTGAGCCCAAATCTCGAGGAGCTCTCCAGTGCACTTCGGTGATAAAAGGGCCCATTGGGTGCTCGCCACGATATTTCGGCTCCAACTTTGCGCTTAAAGAGTCTTGAGCAACAGGGACATCAGCCGCTGTTTCACAATTCTGCATTGGTAAGCGAGTTATTCCACTAACAGAATAGCATTGCTGGGAAAGTGCCTTGGCTACTCTTGAGTTGGACCAAAGCAGGGCGCATGGGAGCCTACAACACTCAGATATGCTTTGTGGAATCTTGCTGTTTTAGTAGCTTGTGTTGACTGGGAGTTTCAGTTTTGCAGCTGAAATAAAATGTTCGGTTTTGTTCGCGCTATGAAACATGGCAAATAGATATTTATTAAAAGTTCACACACCATTACTTTTATTAGACTCATGACGAGTCACATTTTTAGAAATAGTAAAAGTAACTAACTCCCTATCGATGTTCCTGAGGTGCCTGATTTTTTTAAATTAAGACTGTTCACTTGAATTTTTCCGAACCTTTTACTCAAAACAGTGTTTACCATAAGCACACAACGAATGCTGGGATAAGATATTATACCCTAGGAAATCTGATAACGAATGCACACAAGATTTCTTGCATTATTTATTCCCACACCATAAACTCATAACATCCAATCAGATATTACTGTATTGTGCTGTGTCCCAATTAATTATCGGTACACACCACAGTAACGAAGGAAAACGCTCATTGGTATGCGCTACAGGTCACTACCTGAACCCATGCGGAAGGAATAATTTACATCCTTGCCCGGTTTTATGCTTATCATTTGTACCAATGCTGACCTGTTTTATTGAGGAATAAATCTTGGCTGCATGAAAATAGGGGAGGGTGTGTGAATATGTCATGATAATAACAAATCTAGACAGAGATTTTTTTTTAAATTAAAGATTTGTTTTATTATAGCCATGAAACCAACTCTAATGCACCCTGAACCGGCGAGTTATACGGCCAGAGGGACATATTATAAGTAGCTATTCGTCAGAATAAGTCAAATAATTACCTAGACTTTGTTCATTACTTTTTAATTAGTTAGAATAAATATATGATCGAAACAAGGAACTTGCTGAGCTTCATAAATAATTTCTAGATAAGTACACGAGAAAACTATTTCTGGCTAGTTTAAGTCGCGGTGGTCCCCTAATAATACCACCCGTGCAACGGACGCAGGCCAGAAGTGTGAAATCGCACCCGCGCGTTTTTTCCGTCTCACTATATTCGCATTCTTCCGCCCATTACTCGAGTCATAACTCGCGCACCCCACTTTTTGTTCCTTATGTACTAACTAAATGTTTTTTATGGCACCGAGCGACTCTTCTTAATTGAGACCGCATGTTTATTTTCACAAATATAAAAGTTAATTGAGAAAGCTTAGTTAATAATTTGACTTAGCCTGTCGATTATTTCCCTATATATTTTCCCCTGGGCGTATAAATTAACTGTGCAAATTGTGTTATTGTACCTTGCAAGGTTTCTTTTAAAAATAACCTGTCCTTAAAACGCACCGTGTGTAATTTCTACGCCCAATTCACTTAGAACTTTAACTCACATAGTTTTAAATGAAACTATCATATTTTTGTCACATATCCAATTTAGAATTTTCTTGGTATTTTGAGAATTTATCGTATTACCAATCCAAGTTTTAATATACTTACTTTTTGCAGAACAGCGCTTTTAGGAACAGCGTTGACTTTGATCTACATTGTGCTTATGAGTCTGATGGCACTGGCACTTTTTTACTGGTATCACGGCTGCGATCCCTTTATGACAGGGCATATTTCCAAGTTAGATCAGGTAAATGGAATTTCTACTCGTAGGCGACTATTCAATCTAGCCTAATGCGTTCCAGGCAATTTACTGTGTGACCTAATTTGCTGAACATTTTTAATGATTTTGCAATAACATATACATTTAAGTCGAATCAGAGAATTAGTTGTGTTGACAATGTTTCAGTAAAACCTATAAGTCAATATTTATTTTCTGAACGGCAGATGCACGGTGTTGTAAACAGATATGTGATAATTATATTAATTTATGAAAAGCTCAGGTTTCAATGCAAGTGCTGTACTAATTTCATATTGAAAGAAATGTATGACGTAGTTTGAAGTCAAGGACCATAACGTTTTCTGCGTATTCACAATAAAATGCTTATTTTTCAGATACTACCGTATTATGTCCACGAAAAACTTATGATTCTTCCAAGTTTTACGGCTCTTTTTCTAGCGGGCGTTGTAAGCTCGACACTGAGGTAACTCAATATGCTCTTCAGCCGCAGAGAGACGGTACAATTTTCTCTGTAAACCGAACTTTGCATGATATTTTTTCGCACTGCGGTTTCATAACGTTATTTAAAACAAAAATAGCACTTAATCTGTTTAGAATAAAACAATCAAATGGTATGAATCAAAGCCAGAGACAATAATGCACACACATTATCTGTAATTGTTTATTTCAGCACAATATCATCCGCAATCAACTCCCAGGCTGCAGTTTGCTTTGTTGACGGACTGCTGCCGTTCTTCAACGTAAAAGAAGTTCTGGCCGTAAAACTCACAAAATTCCTCGGTAAGTGTTGTGGGAACCACATGTTTCCCGTCTCCTTATCTAGGCCTAGTTCAGGCAGGCCGTAAGGTGTCGCCATGTCGGGGCCCGTCCCGGAAGCGAGGCGGCGCCGTACTCCCTTGTGGACGGCTCTCCCTCGCCCTCTCGGGTGATTTGCCTCGGGAACACCTTTAGGGATTTTGATACTTGGACGCGTCTTCCCCTCCGGGGAGCGAGGCCTACTAGCGACAACCCGTGCACGTCCATCCCCGCGGTCTATATAAGCCGGCCCTAAAGAACGACTAGGGTCTCTCGTCGGGGAGAGCTCTGCTCCGCGTAGCTCTGTTTCAACCTCTCCCCGTTCCCGTAATTCTGTCTATTGAGACAGCGTGAAGTCCGACCGGTGATTCTGTCGCATTGAGACAGCGCCGATACTTCGGATTTCATTGAAGGCACAGCATGTTGGCACTTGAGTCAATAAACACGTCGTTCTACGAACACACAGACCAACTGTGTTGTTTACGTGGTACCCCAAAAAGGGGAAACCAACATCTGTCGCCCCAGCGTAAGGCCTGTCCAACGACTTCAACAAAAAAAAGGGGGGGGGAATTGGTGTGCGTATCTTTATACAGCTGGAAGTTAGTCTATCTTCACTCTGAGTCTGATGTCTCAGCTGTAGATGAGCAATTTAGCCAGTGCGGTACAAGCGCTAGCCTGCGGTTTTTACGTCTTGTTTTCAAAGAGCGTGACAAGGCAAGGACAATGGAAGGACTAGAGAGACGACACCGCTGGTACTCAACTGAAAGTTTATTACCGCTGATCCCGGTAAATATTCATGTGGCCAACAGCCAAAGAAACAAAATGCAAAAGAGACAAAAAATACGCACTGTCTCAGCATCCTTTTAGTGAGATTATAAAGTGCTGTCATATTCGGTCCCTAACATGCACCTGTCAGCAAACAAATTTCTTTATCGGACAAACTAACGGAGGCCGTGCTGAAACATTTGTCCTTTACCTAATGCTTGTATGGTAAGCTTCTATTATCTATAGAGTACGTTTGTCACCGTTCCTTCTGAGTATTTAGCTCTTATGGTAGTCTGGGGTGCGTACACAGTCACGGCAGTGAATTTCCGGATTACCGGATATTTATTTTGTTACATTATACTTATGTTACCTTAATCGGTCATCAATGCATGTCTTTTTGTGTCTTTTGTTTCGCACTTTGTTTATGTAGCTGTTGCTCACATGTGTATATACTGGGAGCGGTGGAAATAAACTTTCAGTTGATAGTCAGCGCTGTTGTCTGTCTCGTCTTTACTTTGTCCTTCTCTTGTCCTACTGTTTTAAACCAAGTTGCTCATCAACCAACTAGTCCAAACAAACATTTTAGCAGTCTTTAGCGTACACCACGCAGTAGTGATACACGACCGCACGGCTGTACGATGCTCATCCAGATCGAAACTGGCAGGGGTGGGGATTGAACCCACGATCCCTGGGTTCTGCAGCGCGAGCTTTCGCTCCACGTGCTCCGAGCTGGTATGCCTTGGCCCACTCAGCCTTTCATCCACCCCCTCCACCTCTGCAAACAAAGCAGCATTCATCCTTTCGCAAGCACACCGATTTAGGATAATTTCCGGCCATGAATTTCGTGAACGGAGGAAAAGGCACATGCCTAAACATGGCGCCTCTTAACGGCTACGCACGGACAGGATGAAAGAGTGTCCTTCGAGCCGATATCCTCAAATGAGGGAGACTACTTGGAGAAAAGCAGCACCTGATCGATTTCCGAACCCGAAGTAGGTGTACTCAGGGAGTGGCATAGTGCCCAGCACCCGATGTCAAACAACGACTTTGTGGCGTTGTTTTCCGAGCTTCCTTCCAAACGAAGGTAATTCATAATGCTCGGAATACACAGAGGCAATCTCGATAGGACCGCCAAGGCGGAAACAAACGAATAACGTTTGTCTGGAGTCGGAACGTACACGACACCGCATATCGTGCACTTTATCAGCCGTGCTTGCGCCACAGTTATTGCGTGCCCCTCTCCACCGCGACAACGGACCAACGGTCAACATGTTGACGGCGTGACCTTCCCGGATTTAAAACCGAGATCGAGCTCCATAGAGAACTGAGTGAGTCATTTCAGCATTCTATTACGCGTTCCCGTCCCGTCATCGAGGAACAACATGATTGTCGCGAGCATGTTCTTCCTCGATCGAAATTTTAAGATTTCACGATTACCCGCAATTGACTCGGGCAAAACCCAAGAGCGTCGCATGTGAGGATAACGTATGGAACCTTTGAGTGACATCCGACGAGCTGCGACTCCGTAAAAGCGAGGTTAATTTCTAAAACGCCGCGGAGTGAGGGAGTGAGCGTCAGAGGTTGAACAGCATCCCAAGGATGTGCTAGAAGCCGCGCCATAATTGCGTGCTCATTAAAGTGATCGCCATGTGGTCACTGGTCGAGATCGTGAACCATTGTAGTCTAATGGGGCGTTCACACTGGAAGCGGATCCGCAAACGCGAAGCGGATCCGCGCGTTCTCAACCGCAAAGCGGCTGGGATCGAGCGTTTGGAGCGCGTTTTTGCCAAGCGCTTCGGGACCGATTTCTCCCAACCGCTTTCATGAACCGCAAGGCGGCAACCAATCGCGACGCGACGCTGATGTGACGTCAGTGACTTTCGAAACAAGATGGCACCTGTCGCTGGAGAGGCGGCCAAGGCGCTGCAGTCGCGTTATAGCAGACAAATTAACGGAGAAATCTGATGTTCACGTCCGTCACTTGAATCCGCCACGAAACTTATTGAATTGTTATCTTAACAGGCTTCGCGCCGGTGATTTGATTCGGGTAAGAGTTTGTTTATTTTTCCGGGTGCCACAGCCCGAAGCTCGCTGCCTTGTTATTCTCTGCCCGTAGAACGTCGCAACCCACCCCTGATCGACTGAAATGTCAGCTTTTCTACCCGCTAAGACAGTTGCGTGGACTATTGAAAGCTTTTGACACCGTGCATGACCACCCCGAAGGCTAATAGAGACGTCGTGAGCCTGATTGCGTGGCCAACGCACTACGGTGGAACGGGCAGGGTACCTGCGCTAGCTCGACCTGTAACGTTTACTACTAACAAAAGAAATAAAGGGAACATACTCAGGAAATAAAGTGTACGTACCAGACGATGCAGAGGTAATCCATACGGCGTTTATTTGAGCTTGATGTCAAAGAAACAGTAGATTCGATCGACGTGCGAGTGACAAGAGGAGAGTCCGCCACCAACGAAGCCACGACCGGCTAGCTCCGAACAAATTCTCCCGCACTATGGTACACCAGAGCCGCTCTCAACTCCGAAAATAATAAGAACGAACAACTAGAGGGAAAACTGGCCCTCTATTTCAAAAACAAAGTCAGCTATTCATGCGGTAAGGGTCCACTTCGAAGAAAGGGTCAAGAGCATCCTCTTCTGAGTCAGCAAGGCGCGCCTAGCTGAGCTTTGCTTGTGGGCGAAGTCGAGGGAATCGCAGGCAAGTTTCGCGGGTCCATATCTCTTTTTTTCTGCCTGAACTCGTGATGCAAGCAAACATCCCGAAGAAAAATCTTCAGAGTGCCAAAATAGCAAAGTGTTGGCTTTGGATCTTGGATTAAAGTGGAAATTGGATTGTAAAACAGGATTGCCAAACGCAAGTCTCAAAAGATCACGCGTGATTGCCGAGAGACCGAAAACCGCCTCTCGCCAGCCACCAACCGCCTCTCGGTGTGTGTTGACGGGGTCGCTCGTGAACTGCACCCGCAACCGCTTCGCGAACGCGGATCCGCTTACAGTGTGAATTCGCCATAAGTTTTCGTGGAAAATCGACCGTAGTGCCGAAGAGTTTTGATGGTGAGCAGAACTATCCAGGTTGTAAATATGGGAATAGCTGCAAATACTTTCGCGGACTGCGGAGTCGGGCGGTGCGTCCGCCCGGCGGTAGGCTTGCCACTTACGTCGCAATTGAACTGGCATTGTTGCAGACGGGCTTCGGCAGCCGGGCAGCGTACGTGCCGTGTCGAGCAACTTGTGTTATTGCCGACGTGTGCCTTAGGCAGTCTCGTATTGCTGTTGGCACGGGAGTGTTTGTTGGGGATCGGTTTCCGTGCTGCGATGCTTGGGCTTTACGAACATTGCAGTTCAATGTTCCTGTGCCGCGAGGCCGATAAGTGGATTCGGTGCTCTGTTTAGTGCTCGCGTTGGCCAGGGCAGCTCGCGGCTCCAAGACTTTTCGAAGTTATGTCGATGTGGTATATTTGGCCACAGGCATTTGAGCTATACTCGATATCTGAGCCTCCGTCAGGCACTGGATGAACGAGAGTGTTCTAGCCTTAGGTGAAAGCTAACTTGTTTGAAAAATAAGTATGTTCGCAAGCCTGACCGATTGCAACCCTGCATCGTTTCAATATTACAAGGAAAGACAGGCTGCCGCATTTGACATGTTATCGTGTCCGCAAATCGAAGAGATGAGGCATCTGTAGCAAAAGCATTTACAAAAAAAAAGGCTAGATGTACACCTAGACACTTATGAGTTGTGAACGCGAAATCATGAATCTCGTTCTTGCGCGCTCTCTCGTGAAGTGGCCATGTGAAGTGGCCATCGGTCATGCAGTGGCTCCGGAGTCTGCCCGAGAGAGCTCTGGGAGGCCCCGGAGCCTGCCAGCTTCTTTTACCGGCGCGCTGCGGCGCGGGAGCGTAGCGCCATGTTGTGGCGCTCCTTGAAACTGACGATCGCCGGCCAATGGGAGCCTCGTTCCTTGACACTTGTGGGAACCATGTGTTCCCCCGTCTCCCTATCTGGGCCTAGCACATGCAGGCCGTTGGGACCGCGATGGCGGCGACTTCCCGGATACAGGAAAGGCCGCATTCCTTGAAGAGGGCGATGTCTCCCTCGCCCCTTTGGGTGAATGTGCCCCCGGCGCACCCTTGGGAATAATTGTAAACGCGACTCATCTCCGGGATAAGCTACACCACCCACCCCGGGCGCGTCCATTTCCCGGAGGCTAGATAAGGCGAAGCGCACTTGAAGGCTCTCTAGATAAGCCGGCCACGAACGGCGGACGAGTTTCTCTCGTTGGGGGAGGCTCCGGCCGCGGAGGCTCTTTCTTTTTGAGCTACCCCTTCTCACGAACTTGCCTAGTACGGTAGCGTGGGCCCCTTCCAGGCGAATCTGTCTGATACGACAGCGCCAACAATTTTTTATTATTTTCATTTATTAGTTTTGACCGATGGGCAATGTGCGATGGCGTAACGCCAATGAAACACGTCACTCTACGGACCCACATACATTCTGTGTTTCTACGTGATACCCTATTCAAATGGGAAACCCACAAACTATGACGCGCGCCAGCCAATAGGAGCCTATCCTCCGAGAGGGCTCACCGGTTCTTTACGGCTCTTGGGGCCGAGAACAGATGGGTATTTTCAACTTTGAACCGCTAAGCGGGAACCGCAAAAAAGTCACGTTCACGTGACCGTTGACGTCACTCCTCTCCCACCGGATTTCTCCGGGACCCGTTTTTCTTCTGCTCTCCGGGTTGCTTTGAGCCAGTGTTTACGGCCTGACTTTGAGACGATGGGCGCTGCGTGCGCGCGTCTGCTTGTAACGTGTTACCTTTTTTTTTCTTTTTTTTGCTTTCCGGCTTGTTTTTTTTTTTTTGTTGTTGTTGTTTCATTTGTTTTCGAGAGTGGGTAGGTTAAAGCAAGGGTGCAGGTGAGCTGGTTGAATATAGACATTTTAACCCTAGAGAGTGGGGACAAGGAAGACAAACACGACACAGATCTCAAAACACAGCTAACAATTATTTCACGCCTCACGATCTTTTATAGGTACGTACAGAAACAAAGAAACCGAAACACCAAAAGGTAACATGAAGACCCGGACACACAAAGCGAAACAACCTTGGACTCGGGTGAGGGGCGACACTCCAACAATCGGAACGGATTGATACTTCGAATCTGGCGAAGAACCAACACAATCGGCAAAGGTAGGTGACCTAGAAAAGCATCAGTGACCACACATAGATGACAAAAAAATCAATGGTTTAGGAATGTTCTAATATGTTTTCCTAGTGAAGCAGACATATTGCTAAAACAATATTTTTGCTTATCTTTCATTAATGATTCTTTCGTTAGACGTTTGTACCAATCTTTTTTTTTTTTTGTTAAGGACCCTAGTGTTTTGGTACGTTGGTGAACGTGTTAAGGAAATCTTTTGAGAGGGGTTCCAGAGTTAAGTTGCCATTCTAAAATTGTAAAGAGGAGAGTAGTCAAGTCCGTAATAATAAATTTGATCAAAGTTTCTTGCATATATCGGTTGGGAGCGGGTCTAGAACAGAAGATTTGTAGGTTGTCCTCGGCAAAATATAGCAGTGATTTCGTTTCCTCCGTCATTCATCGTTGGTTTACCAGTTCAAATGGCAGTAGAGACACCCCAATGAAAAAAGGCAACGTTGTATGTCTACCCTATTTTCATAATGTCTCCCATAATTTGAAGGCGTTGGCATGTAAGTTCGGTGTGGGAATTGTGTTTAAACCTGATTTTCGGGTAGATAGATGAACTCCTTTTTCGTTGCAAGAGATTGCTTGTTATAAAAGTTACAGGGACCGTTCCGGGGATTGCGATCTGGGCGTTGTCTATCAAATTCCAGTCAAGTGCGGGGCTTTTTATATAGGACAAACGGCAAGGTGCATTAACGACAGGTCAACTGAACATAAGCGTGAGGTTGAAAACAAAGCTGAGCCTTCAGAACTGGCAAAACAGCTTTCTTGTAATAAGTTAGTAGTTGTGTGGCAGAACACTAGGGTCCTTAACAAAAAAAAATACTTGTACAAACGTCTAGTGAAAGAATCATTAATGATAGATAAGCAAAAATATTGTTTTAGCAATATGTCTGTTTCACTAGGAAAACATATTAGAACGTTCCTAAACCAGTGGGTTTTTTCTTTGTCATCTATGTTTGGTCACCTATGTTTTTCTTGGTCACCTATCATTGCCCATTGTGTAAATTTTCACCCAAAAAGCTTCTTTCTTTTTTTTTACTGTGGTTGGTTCTTCGCCAGGTTCGAAGTATGAATTCGTTCCGATTATTCGAGTGTTGCACCCTTACCCGAGTTCAAGGTTGTTTCGCTTTAGGTGTCCGGGTCCTCATGTTACCTTTTGGTCTTCCGGTTTCCTTCTTTCCGTACTTACCTAAAAAAGGTCATGAAGCGTGAAATAAATGTTAGCTTTGTTTGGAGATCTGTGCAGTGTTTGTCCTCCTTGTCCCCACTCTCCCGTTTTAAAATGTCCTTGTATGTTATTTTTAACTTATATCCGCCTTAAAAAGGGGGAGTGTGTGAACCATGTGCTCCACGTTTATCTCTCTAGGCCTAGCTCAGGCCGGCCGTGGGTGTCGCCATGTCGGGGCCCGTCCCGGAAGCGAGTCGGGGACATATTTCCTAGTGGACGGCTCTCCCTCACTCTCCCGGGTGATTTGCTGCAGGCATACTTTTCGGGATCTTGATTCTTGGACGCTTCCGCCTCTTCGGGGAGCGAACCTACTACCGACAACCCGGGCGCGTCCATTCCCACAGGCTATATACGCCGGCCCTATACACGAACTCATCTCTGTGACGTCACGGCGCGGTGGTGGCGCGTCGGTCGCACTTCCGGTCTGGGGCTGTGGGCAGAAGTACCCATGCCAGACGTGTATTCCTGCGTTGTTTTGAAAGGAACCAGACAAAACCTGCCTTCTCGTCAAAACGCCGCGAATGGGGCCGTACCAAAAGTGTCGAGAAAGGTTTGAAGGTCAGCTTTCAAGTGCTCGGTTCGTTTGTGAATCTGGATATGTGCCGTGAAAAGGGAAAAGCAGACGCCGTCGGACAACGATTGCTTGGGCTGGAAGCACTTTGGGTTGAATTCACGGATACTTGTGATCATCAGAGTTATTTGTTTTGTTCCAACATAGACGCCAGAAAACCGTCAAGTTGTGCGGACCACCTGCGGACTACGTTCAGTGCGTCTTAAAGTTCAAACGGCTGCCTGATTGTTCGAACTGTCGTCTGCTCTTTCAAACGTTTCTGCTTGTCGTCTGCTCTCTAGACGACGCCGGTCCGTAGACCAAATGTTGGCCCGGTATTTGCGATAAGAAGTAAGTGCAGGCCTCAAAAGACTTAAATTTGAAGGTTGGTAAGCAGGCTCGACGTAAACAGTGGACACAAGGAGATGTTGATCGTTGTTACCAGTGACCATCACCGACTTGTTATGCCTAATTCAGTTGGTCCGATTCTGCTTGCGATTTTCAGTATCGACGTCGACCATCTCAGCTACGGTTCACGCTTTTGCAGCCCGAGCGGCGTCGCGACTGAAAATTCCGAGCGAAATCTCATCATGCGAGTCAGGGTTTAGCGTACATTCTGCGGCGTCCGCGCGGAATGAATCGCCACATGTCACATTATTCACGCGAAGTTTTGCGGTGTAACGAGCCTCGGTAATTTCGCTGACGCCGCTCAAAATAGTCAGACATCGCCAGGAAGACGTGGAACCAACAATTCGAACGCGAAAAAGGGCAGGGGGACTCACACTGACGCCGACAACATCGCATTTCAATGGTGTGTTTATGGGCGACGGCGAGCTTCTTGCCCACACCCTCATCGCGCATGCTCGGCGCCGGTGGCGTCCGCTAGGGGCGGTCCGGGCGCTCCGGTTTGTTTGTAAACATCAGTTGGTGTATAGAACGGCCGGGGCTCTCGTCGTGGAGGGCCTTGCTCCACGGAGCTCTATTTGATTCTCTTCCCCTTTCCGGGATTCTGCCTATCGCGACAGCGCGGAGTTCGACAGCGGTGATCCCGTCAGATTTTGACAGCGCCGATACGTCGGACCAATAAAGGGCAAAGTGTGTTGGCACATGAGTCATTGAACACGTCGCTCTACTGACCCAGAGAGCAACTGTGTTCCTACATGGTAAGTCCAACAAAGGGGAAATCCATTGTGTTCAGGATGTCCTACCTACTTCAATATGTCTGGGAGGCCCGTAAGTATTTGAGTTTGTCTAAAGAAACAAAGCGCGACTTACATTTTATTGTCCGTGCGTATACTATGAACTGAATCGCATAATTAAATCTAATTCTCGTTTTTGTAACAAAATATAACCTTTCGAGCAACTCAAAAGTATAAATATCTACTAAATTCTAGACCAGTCGAGTTCACATTTCTCAGAAAGAAATAACATTTTAACAGAAAATTACAGACTATGACGGCAACCATAGACTTAAGTTTTTCACGAAGTCAAACATGATTCAGAGAAGGCAAGCGTGTGAGAATGTAGATAGGAAGAGTGTTTAAATGGCATTGGAAAAGAACATGTAAAGTAGGCGTCTTCTGTACATCATGAAGTTCAGCGTTACCCATCTCGTTCAGTTCCAGTTTCCTTGATTAGCGTTGCCCTAGGATTAGTTTACCTTTAAAACGCAGGTCTACATCTAGTATATGTGACTTATTTTTTGCAGCATTTTTCTTAGGCATTATAATGACGTGCTACGGCATTGCAGTGCCGTACTTGGGCTCAATTACGAGGGTAAGAGTGTCACCTTTTTTATCGCACATTTCATAAAAATGTATTAGTGAAATCGTATTTGAGATTATCGAACATATTTAAATTTCATCCCGGACCACGAGGTGTCGTTCCTCTTTTATTGCATAGCAGTAACCAGCTTCACTTAAGCAGGAGGTATTGTGGTCTAGATTGAAAAACATTAGCATTCATTGGATTTTCTCTATAACAGCTGATTATAATGTCATATGGAGCTGTTTCTGGACCTTTTGTAGGCGTAGCGCTCTTAGCATTCGCATTCCCCTGGACAAACAGTAAGGTAAGTCGTACTCGTCATTATAACTTTTAGACTTAGAAAAAAAAGGCAATTTTTATTTCACCTAATAATAAAAATTTAGAATATAAAGAAATTGTTTAGTTTGTACATTGAACCAACTATGACTGGATAAATATAATGAAACTGTGGTTTCCTTTTTACAAGATAATATATGGCACAAATAAATGTTTTAAGTATATTAATTTCACACAGGATTACTAAGCTCAAAGTGACAATGCGGTGGAATATATTTTCTTGTTTAACCAGTAATACGTCTAGCATTCGCCAGATAATATTCACAATAATAGTATTACTTAATTCTGACCTATTGATTTCGGCGGCAAAAAGCAAAAGGCGAACTAATGCCGCCGGACCAGCCGTGTACAACAATTCAGTTGGGACGAAAACATTGGCATGAAAGTATGTTTCAAGTGCACGACAGCAAAACACAAATTGATATGTATATTTATATTATTAAAAAATAATAATAAATAACAAATAGAAAACAAATGCACATACTTACAGATTATTTCATGCGCACAAACAGATCACGGTCATCATGGTAAAACAAAAAAACACTAGTTTAGCAAAGAAGTAATTCCTTACATACTTTTTATACGTGTAAAGTAATGTAGAATTTCAAACCATTTCTTGAATTTCTCCAAATATGTTCAAAACGTCTGCTACTCGATATACTGAGTTTTGTAAGCCGTATTTTGTGCGTGTGTTTTGGTTCACACAATTTTGAGCTCTCAGGTTGTGGTATACTTGTTTTAGTTGATATATGTTAAAAAAAGCCACCTGAACCTTTCTAATATTTTGATATATTTCTATTTCAAGTTTCGCGATAAAAGGCTATTCAATACCTAATATGCGATGCTTTAAAATAAGGGGCGGTAGGATCTCTGTAATAATAAGTTTTGAATCGTGCGTGCAGCTTTTGTTCTTGAGAGAATTTTATCTAAGTTGGTTTTTATGGTAGTACCCCAAACAAGTTGCATTAATTAAGATGCGAGTTGACAAGACTGAAGTAATGTTTGCGCTTAAGCCAGCTCGGAGTAGAAACTCTATTTTATTGCAAAATACCAATTGATCTTGAGATTTCGGTTCTTATATGATATTCGAACCATATGATGTGACCATTTTAAAGTTTCCTCGATCCAGTACCCTTAAAAACTTCAGTGGAGGTACTTGTTCAATTGTTGCAGTTCTACAGGTTATATTTACAATATTGACCATTGACTTATTTCTTGACTCGAAGACAATATATTTTTGTTTCGCTGATCTTTAGTTCTATTTTTCGTTTATTCTAGCCATTCTGATAATTGGGGTAGCCAAATATTGGCCATGTCCTCAAGTGTCTCAGTGCTTTTGTCATTAAAGAAAATGATTAGAGTTATCTGCGTATAGTGTAATGTCAGGAGTTTTGGGTATGTTGACTATCTCATTTAATTATAAAATGAAAAAGCAATGGCCCTAAAATTGACTCTTGTGGCACATCATATATTAGGTCATGCAGGTCCAGTGAAACACTTTGATGACTGCGCATTGAAATCGATTAGATAAGTACATATCGAATTGAGTTTAATGAAATACCGCTTGATCCGTAAAACTTCTCAAGAAGTACATTGTGTAGTACATTGTATATAAAATCAAAAGCCTTTAAAAAATCCAGACTAATTTCAGTTGTGTATAACAGGTTTTCACAACTACTTTTTAGTTCATATTTTATGCTTATTAAAGCCATTTCGGTAGATCTCCTTTCCAGAATTGATACTACTCATGTTTAATCAATTTCTTCTCTCCTTAATAAAAAATCAATGAAGTACGAATTACTAGTTCTAAGGACTTTGAAGATATTGTAAGTACCGACTATTCGCCTATAATTGTTCATATCATGCAGCGACCCGTCTTTGCGTAATGAACGAACTCTGGCTATTTTCATTCCATCTGAAAACATTTTAGCACATAAAAAGGTGTTGCATATAGGTGTCGGAGGGGCATATATGAGGTCCAAAATTGCCTTAATTGTCCGCCGAACATGTAACTCCTACCGCCCTGTCAGCTTAGGGTTTAACGGCGTAAGGGTTTCAGCAATCAAGTAAAAACTGCGAAATAACGTTTTGCAAACTCTAGAGATTGCCAGTCTCAGAATTAAGCGATTATTGTGTTAAATATACACCACAATAATTATGAAATTAGAAAGTAATATACGCATTCATATTTACGCTAACTGATCTTGTATTATTTCTAGGCGCGGTTACAGCCATTCTCGTGACATCGAGTCTGCAGTTGTGGCAGTTGTTCGGTAAAGTATCGTACAATGTAAAACCTGCAAGAATACAGCATTTTGTGGATTACTGCCCCTCAAACATGTCGTCCCCTACGGACTCCGGCGAAGTGTCGACCCCTGCGAATCGGTACTCGCACTCATTCGAGAATATTTTTCATGTTCTTGTTGTAATTGCTTTATATTTTTAATATATATATATATATATATATATATATATATATATATATATATATATATATATATATATATATGCTATTTCATTCAAAAATGAAAGGAAACAAAATATAGTTTATTCATGGGAAGCTTGAAACACTGAACTAAATCTACAAAATATTGCAGTATTTAATCCAAAATTGTAGGCTTTTGTATGCGTTTTTTAAACTTTAGAAAATTATGACTGCCCAGATATTTTTCATTCATCTTGGAAATACATATATCCGAATTTCCTTCCTCACTCTTTTGTAAGCCCGCTCTGTTTTCCTACTTGGGTCATGTTTTCTTTATGGCGGAATACTTTCTCAAACCTTAAAATCCCACGTTTTGCAAAGCTTAGAACGCATATAAACTCCAGACAACAATGGCGATCAGCTGCACCATTCAAAATACAATTAAAAATAACGGAGCAAGCAATCATTCAAATGTTAAAACGAACGTCCAGAAGATACTGAAAACGATCTCATGCTAAGGTTATAAAAAAGATCACAAAATGAAACGAGGAGAAGACAACATGGCACTGCAAAATAGAGGCTATTTTGTACTTGAGCCACAATAATATCTAGAAAGCAGCTTAAAAAAGGCATTACTATTGGCGCAACAAAAGTTGTGTCTCACAGCAATCCTTTCCTTGTTATTTTACGAATGCTTAAAGATTTGTTGGAAGTGAATTCATAGGAACCAAACGCTTCCCGGTTTTTGTTTCAAAGGTTTCAGATTGAGATTTTACCTTTCTCATATATTTTGTTCTCATCAGTTTGTGCGTCGGGACTAAAGTCGAAACTATGCATTGAACGCCGAGGGATCAAAGAGTTGTCAGTCTATTTGCGCCGAATGGTAATTACCGACTGGTTTTTAAAACAAAGATGAAAAAGACAGACACAGACGCTGAGAAAGCACGGAGCAGTAGCTACCAGTATTTATTTATAAAAACACAGATGTTGAGAAAACAAGGGGCAGTAGCTATCAGTATTTATTTCTAAAAAACAAATCTCTCTTATAAGGATATCGTTATTAATGTCTTCATCATTATAAACTCCTTGTAGGCCCATGCCATTCAAAGCATGGGGATTTCGCAAGAAAGTATTAGAACAAAAAAGACAAGGGACAGTAACACTGAAACGTTGTTACCTGAATCGTCAAATTATGTGTTGTACAAAATAAGCAATATAAATAAAATATTTATTCAAACCAACTTGAAGAATTTACGCAATGCTTATGAAAAATCTCCAAGGAATGTCCTTAGTTTATAAGCAAAATTGGCAGATATTTATCGGTGTTAATTAATTTTATATATCGGTGTACTTCAGTGATCTACTGTGGACAGAAGCTAGAAACAGTGTATATTACTCAATACATATTAAAAAAAAAACCACGCAAAGATTGTAGGTATAAGAGTGGAGGCTTCGGCAGATACAGTAGTAGCTCGAGCGAAACGCTCCAGAAATCGGTGTTGATCGGTTTTATACCGATTTTGTCGTTTTCGAGCCAATGTATGTTTATTGGTGTGTTTCAGTTAAAACCAAGTTTTTGTATTTTGACTCTGACGTATGTTCACCAGAGTTGTTTTAGTTTAAACCAAAAAGCCTAGGGCCCTAGCTATAAGTGCAAGTATAGATACTCGGTTTGCTGTGCTCTGCAAGCGGTATAATAACTTTGGATCACTAAACTGTTAGACAGTCTCATTGTAGTTCGCTTTTTGCTAATGGCAAGCTGGAGTAAAGAAATAAGGCTCATGATGTGAAAATGGGGTGCACTTCACACACCTTCAATGCGAGGACAAACGAAATCAAGTGAATGTTCTAATCAAACCCTGATATTATTTTTATAATAAACAGTTCTAGTACAAAAAGCAGAAATGATGATTTACTCCTGAAGGAGACTGAATTGAGGTTGCCCTTCATTCTCGGAAGGGTAAAAAAAAATGTAAGACGTTTACGATTCTCTTTAATGCCGAATTAGAGTGCAGCACTTGAGGAAGAAGGGAGGATACGAAGGGGAGGGAAGGGTACCGGAGGGAATTTAGCCGGGAAATTGTGGGATAATTTCCCGGTAAATTCTCCCGCTAAATGTTGCGGAAAAATTTCTTCGCAAAGTTTAGCGGAAAAAATTTCCCCGCTAAATTCGTCGGGAAAAGTTCCCGCTAGATGTAGCCAAAACGATTGCCCGCTAAATTTGGCGAAAAACGCCCCGCTAAATTCGGCGGAAAATTACCCCGCTAAATATAGCGGAAAAAATCGGAGCAGAAATTTCCCTGCTAAATTTAGCGGAAACATTCTACGGCTAAATTTGGCGGAAAATTTCGTGCTAAAGTTAGCGGGGAAATTTCCCCTCTAAATTAAGCATAAACAATTTTCGACAAATTTGGGCGCCGTGTGACGTCGCCCTCGTAACGTCACGACGTCCTCGTGACCCTTGCACTCCCGTGACTCGTGACTTTCGTGATATCACACGTGCGTCATGTGTGACGTCATTATGTGGAAACGTCCCATAATGCAACGCGCGGTTACGCCGACGGCGACGGCGACGCCGCTCAAGCCGGAAACGGGCGCCTTAGAGCTGAGCTCTAATATCAAGATGATTTAAACTGTGACTTAAATCATGATTGAAATCGTGATTTAAAATTCACATTGGTTTTGCTATGATAATTTAAATCAAACCTTACCCTCAAAAATAATCACCAAATATATTTATTTTGTTATTTGCCTATCATGTGTGCCTTGATGTGCACTTGCTTGGTAGTGAAATCAGAGAATCACCGAGCAAAATAGATTTATTACTGGTCGAACACGAAGCAGTGCATCCAAGAGAATCAGTGCGTTTAGCTTTTCTCTACGTCGAACTTCGTTTGTCAGTAACGTAATGTTCTACGGCAAGCAAAAACAACTGCAACCAAAATAAAAACAATACAATATTAATGTCCCATCGGAAGCAGACCAGAACCACAAGAAAAGCGAACACAGTTCTTTTCTCTAACTAAAAAAACAAGCTGCTCTTTTTCAAGCAGTGCGGGTTTATATGAAAAAAAACAAAAAGTTTCCAATTAATCTCTACTTAAAAGTTTAAACGTACTCACCAATCATGTCGTTTGTTTCAGTGATCGAAAGGCGACGAATAAATTTGCAATGTTTAAAAATATATTTAGTGATAAAGAACACCTTTTTGACAGCTACATTGAGTAAATTCAAATTAATCTGATATATATCGCATAAATCTGATTCATTTGACTCTATAAAAGACACCATATTTTTGACCCAGATTCTTAGCACAGCAAGGTTGGTATTGCGACAGTAATCATCCGGATGAGATGTAGAGACACGAAGAAGGCGGCAAATCCTGAGCATTACCGCTCTTCAGTTAACGATATTTCGGCATTCGCCGGTAGAACCTCGAAGAACAAGACGCGAAGCAAGGAGTGTAAAAATAAAAAAGAACGCCCTGCATGTCTTTAAGGGCAAATCCCGTCAAACGTCGAAGCACCTTAAATTACTGGTATCGCTTTCAATCGCAGGACTTATTGTTGCAGTTGAAATATTAGGTCAATGCGGAGCCCCGTGCTCTGGTTTAACTGATATTAAAGATTCGACCAGCAGATCTTTCGAAGGCGGCCAAGGGGTTAGCTGTTAGTCCAGCAATACTGGTCAACCACATAACGGTTGGTGCTTTGGTTCTCCTCCCATGCCTTTTCTTCGTTGTGTAAGAAGAATAACTAAAATAGCTTCCCCCGTTTTTCTATTTTTATTTTGTTTTTTTCCGACTTTAGTCATCTTCCAATGCGTCCTTTTTTGTGCATTAGTGGTCCTGTGCGTGAACTAGATGACCAAGCTGTTCTGCACTGCGCCTCCGAATTAACGTACGAAATGCTAGTGTCGTGAATGGCGCCAGAGAGTATACCGTCCGTTGAGCAGAGAATGGACTTTCAACACCATGCGACATGCGAGAGCGTCCGTCGTAAGTTCTCCACGTTTAAACCAACCTAGCGGTATACCCAACTTACCCCACCGCGCAAACTCTTCTGCATAGTAGACAAGTCCGGAAGCAACCGCCTGCAAACATCGGCACAGCGTGTGAAACTCATGCCGCTCAATTGCATGATGCATTATTAAATTCGTGCGCTCGTGTATACAATCGATTTTCATTTCTGCGAGCAAGAAACAGCATTATAGCGATGATAACGTGCTGCACGCTTTGTGGCTGTGGGAGGCACCGAACGCTATCCTTTCTTGAAGTGCGCAGCGCGTAGAATTCGCTTTTTAGCGTTTAGTTTCATGAACACGCACTGAAATTTCCTACATACGCTGTGCATGCTACAACGCAAAGGACTAAAATAAAAGAAGATTACCTAGCTTCTCAAAATTGATAGCTTGGCCAGGTCAGCTGCATGTCGTAGCGCGTAGCGCACCACGTACGTAACGTCTTCGTCGCCGTACAGCTGATGATCAGTGTTGCCATTCCTGTCTAAAAATAGTTTCAGGTTTGCCGTAGTCGCCCCAAACAAACTTTGAGTCATGATATTTACAGAACTTCACAACATATCGAGAAAACTATCCATTTCTTTTAATTCAGGAAAACTGACTCGGGCTGAAAATTGTCGTGGTCGCAAATTTGAGAACAGTGTCAACAGTTGTCCCCCATAATGAACCAAAATCTATTTTTTAAATGTGTACACTCGTAGCTACTTTGCATTCTACTCATATGACTACTTTTTATGAAGCGGCAAAATTATAATCAATTAGAAGATCTTCTCTCGTGTAGGATCATTAGAGTTGGTGGACATTTAATGAAATATTAAACGTTCAGTACTTTTAGTTTATCCGAGATAATATTGCATTATAATAAACCACTTGTGTTATGTTGCAACAACACTTATTAGAACCTGCTAGGATTTTTTATTTGGTACGATAGCGTGAACCGATTAAATTCTTGTATGCTTTTGGCCGAAGATGCAGGCAATGTTGAAAACATTACAATACGAAATAGGTGATTAAAGCTTTCGTTCCCAAACATTCTGCCATTGTTGTAACTGTGTTTCCTTTTTTCTCCAGGTTTGACGACCTCTTCATATTGTATCAAATATCATCCTACTGGACTAGCCTGGCATGCTGTAAAGCTCACAATTCTATAGGAATTATTGTCAGCCTCGCTACAGGTAAATGGTCAGAGCTAAAGAAAAATCTATTCTGAGCCAATTGTTTAGGACAAATTTCTAGTCGCTTTGGCAGCTTTCACTGAGATTTATAAAATATCAGTCGAAGAGAGAATAATACAGCTCCTACTTCATGGGCAAACAAGAAAATGTCTGTTGATGGTATGTTAAAAATTTGGAACTAAAAAAGGACCAATTCGATTTCGATATTTGAGCGGATTTAAGTGGTACTATTTATTGTTCCTACTGTCGAGACTGGATATAACCAAGTCGGTTATAAGAAAATAGCGGCTACAGCGTAGCGATTGCGATTTCCCATTCCCTTTTTCACTTCGTTATAACCGAAGTCGCTTATAACGAAAGGCCGGATATAGCGAAGTAATTTCCGATTCCCTTTGACTTCGTTATAACCGGTCTCGACAGTATATGATAATATTCTAGAGGAGAGAAGAGATGACGTGCCTGTCTTAGTTAAATATGTTCCGAAGTATTCTACATTTTTGTTTAATCAAAATATTGTATTTGTGATAATCTAGTTTTTATTCATCATCACAGGGATCCTTAAGACAACGTTACAAGGCAGGCGAGCTGGTTGTTATTGCAAATACTAAATCCCGAGACAGGAAAAAAATGGAGGATAAACACGCCCTCTCAAAAAGAGAAAGTAATTGTTATACTTCCCACTTCCTTTACAAATATATCTCGACCTTTGCGACCTCTCACTCATTTGGAGACACTTTACATCGTCTGCTAAAGACGTTGTGCTTGTCCTCCTTTTTTGCATCCATCTCGGGCATGACTAATTTATATTCACCAGATTGATTATACAAACACTTATTTGGTCCCCAACAAACATATTACAATGCGTAGACCTTTACAACAACTAAAAATGTCTAACGAGGAGACCGCCAACCCACAGACGATGTTCTTCGTGCATTTTATGTTTCTAGAATATAGTTCGGTCACGTGTCTAGGCGTTGCAATATTAACACAGAATCTGTTCACCTGCTGTATTTCTTATAAAAGTGTAACGCCGAATGTTAAGAAGAACCCTTACACGCAGGCCGAGACAACATGAAGGGTGCAAATCTCGAAACAGGCGATTTGTAGGCATCCAAAGCATTTGCCAGCCATAATTAGTCACAACGATTCGTACATAATCATAACGAGGTACAAATAACCAAACGAGATATTTACAAAGGAGCTAAGCACGAGTCGAACCCCGGTCCATGCGATCCGCAGTCTGACATCGTTGCTCGGCGCTACGAGTAGGAGTTTTTTTATTTTTTTTATTTTATTGCTTTAAGTATGAGGTTAACGAGAGCGCGAGCAACCGGACTAATGCAGGGAACACATCAGCGACAAAAACGGGCGCCGCGCGCGCAGTTTCCATGACAACTTGCGCGCACACTGGGACGTGGCACCCTGGCATAGGTCCACGTCAGTTTGTCCTGGGCTGTTGCTATGGGAATCAGTGCGCGACGCCCGTTTTTCCCCGCTCAACTGTTACCTGCTTAAGTACGCCGCCGACGGTCGCCTGTGGTAGCACGTGACTGTCCGCGGCCAGTGACACTTAGTTCAGCATACTCGGTCTGCATACAACGTCAGCTGGCGACCGTCCGAGGGCGAGTCATACGTTGTCCAGCATACTTACATAGCGCACAGGTGATTGTAGGCGATCATACTTAGCCCAACGGAATTTCGCCTAATTTCGAACGCAGCCAAAGTTGCAATTCAATGGAGCCAATAAAGTTTTTTTGGGGGCTTCTCTCTCACCGAGGTAAACCAATTACGCAAAAAATGCCGGGGTAACGGCGCCTTTGTTGCACATGGTTGACTTAGTGGGCGATAGCAAACGCGCAAGGAGATGAGCGCCGTGTTGATGTACTTTTGGCGATGCTTGCTCGACTTCGCTCGATCGCATCGGATCGCTCGATCGCATCGGATCGGATCGCACAGCTGCTTCCCGACGAAACGTAGCTCGCCACGTGGACTCACCACATCGCGGGGTGAGTCGTGACGTCCGAATGGAATCGGCGCAACGGGCGTATTAGATCAGAACGTCGGACAAAAGTGAATTGATAGCGTAAAGGGCGCGAAAAACACTCCTCCCCTCGCGATTACTTCAGTTACTGCAAGGGGTTTCCTCATCGCAATTCAAGAGCACCGAGAAATCAAGGCCCTACCTACACGTACCCACATAACCCCGAAACACTTCTCGTTAATACAATGAAGTCCCTATGAAATTTAAAATTGACTCTATAATTCTGAAGAACCAACATGTCACGATGCTAGTCGATCGCGTGTGCAGCGGATGCGAAACCGCCCACCACCCCACGCAAGCAATCGTAGCAACTCATAACACACGCAAATACACGCACTACACACTGTGTGCTTCCCGCGTTTACCAGAATGATCTAGGCAATAAAAAAATATTTAAAATTTTTCAATATTCTGCGATGATGAACGGGAATATTTCAGATTTTAAAAGAAGAAATCAAAATGAATACTTCTCTCAGTGTGTAGTTCATTTTTGGCGCCAACAACCCTCCGGTCTCAAATCGATTCATGGACTGAGTTACTGAGAGCTGTTGTGATCTAGCAAAAACTGCGAATGACATCTGTGGCCAGGTGGCGCAGGCAGGGACTTTCAGAGTAAAATTGAAGTACACTCTGAAGTATTTATTATATAGATTTTAAGAACAACAACGCACGGCAAGAAATACACAATGTTATATTTCTGTACAAGTTTAAATGCATTGCTGGCTCATCAGCCGCAGTTGAAAAATTGGAGTCTTTCAAACACCTTTTTCTAAGCATCGATTACGTGCTACCTCAACTACTTAGAATATCGCCGATGTCAATGCACATAAAACATACTCCATTCTTAAAGAAACTATATATATATATATATATATATATATATATATATATATATATATATATTGTTAGGATGATGCTGTCGGCAGTATAGAAGACAGGACACGTGATGACAGGAGATAGAATGGTCTATGGAGGTCGAGCCGACCCGTGGGACCTGGCGCGAGAGGGTCGTTCGAGCCTCTTCGCGTCGTCGTCTTCTTTCTTCCTAACAATATATATATATATATATATATATACTTCTAGAGGATGCAACTGGAGAGCTAAATTATGGGTTTTTACCAATGCAAAGGGTATCGGTACCTTTTTGTAACAGGCATGCATTTTTAGTGTGATAGGAAAAGCGGTGGAAATCTTACCGTGGCCTTTCAAGCAGATTACCCATAGAAGGAATTTCTATTTCGGAAAACGTTACGGGGCCGCGTATAGTCGTAGACTTCCAGGAAAGCAGAGTTCCACATTAGGCGCGCTTTCAAACTTCGTATTTAGACATTCAAATAACCCAGCATGCTGCGTTCGATTATTGTAACGATCTGGTGAATCGTGCTTGCGTTAGTACACACGCCCTTTTGAAATAAAAGTTCAATTCATTCTTCAGCACCCATGCGACTTTTAGTCTGTTGCCATTTTTTTGCGTGTTTTAGCTCGCAACCGAAATTAATCTTATATTAATATTTCTTCTTTTAGGCGGTCACAAGAATGCAAAGCATCATTTACACCTCACAAGCGATGTGTTCTTAGGAGTATGGCGGAAACTGAAATTGATACCTTCCGTAAGCACGGCATCTTTCCTTGACCATGATTATACTAGGTGTGTTTTTTTAACTGCACCAATTTTTTTAAATAAAGGGGGTAAAAGTTCTATGAATGTGGTTTTCACTGCGTGTTTATATGGCTTGGTGGACTTTAGATGGGAATATAACCATCACTATTATCATACTAATTAACCAAAATCTTTAATTAACTTTTTTTAATTCCTGTAATTAAAATATATGTTTATATTACAATCTTTGAGGAAGTCATATGCCAAGACTGTTCCATTTTTTAGAATTCGCGTAATGTGCCTGTGTTCCAAGATATCTGCCCCCGAATTTCTTACTTAATCCGACTTTTATCCACTCAATCCGGCAAACCCACTAAAGTGGCCACTATAGCCGAACTTTGCTACATTAGCCGGATAAAAGTGCAAAATTCGTGGACGAATATCGCGGTACACAAGCTGGTTACGCGAATTCTACAAAATAGAACAGTCTTGACATACTACTGCCTCAAAGTTCGTAATATAAACATATATCATAATTACAGTAATTAAAAAGTTAATTAACGAATTATGGTTATATTCCCATCTAATGTCCGCCGAGCCATATAAACATGCAGTGAAAACTGCATTCATAAAACTTTTCCCCCTTTATTTAAAAAATTGGTGCAGTTAAAAAAGAAAACACCCTGTATTTTATTTTTAATGTTTTGTCACTAAAAATACCAAAATATAACGGCCTATAGAACGACATCGTCTGAGGTTGTGCTTGATATCTGATTCCCTTTTGATCTCTAGGGAAGCACAAGTCAATTTCTTACAATGTTCTTTTTTGTTTCTTGAGCTTGCATCTTTTTGCGTCTATCCTCTGTTCAGCCGAAGATTAACACTAAACTAAGTTTTCTAAAAAAAACACGAAAAAAACGGATATTGAACTAAAAAGTGACCTGCAACGTCAAGCTATAAAGTTTTATGCACCCGAGTGGTAAAAAAAATAATTGTTGTGGCTTGGCGAACTTGCTTATTTACCATTGCCACAGCTTAGACTATTGAGTTTTACTAAAATATTTTGCGCTGCGAATATGTACAGTGGGGAAATGTTGACGCGTACCCTGCTGAGTTGCACGTAGAATCATGGGGCCCAAGATTCGTCAACCTCGTTTCTAAGTTTACATTCGCTGCTCTTCTGGAACATTCCTGTCTAATCTCGTGACCTACCATAAGTTATTGCCAACTTCAACTTCATTTTTTTAAGTAACTAAAATTAACTTCAATAAATAATTGACTGGGATAGCCCATGCGGTGCTGTGAACATATCCTGTGACCACATCCCGCACGTCGCTGAGCCCCACCCTTATGTCACGTGGCATTCACACGTCCTCAGATTGGCTTCCTTTCCTTTTTCCTTGTGTACTCCGGCGTTCAGCGTGAACTTAAATTGAAGTATAGAATGTGCTGGTTAAATACCTGTATTAAACAAAACAAAAAAAACTTGTTGCTAGGAGAATCCTGCAGTCGCCCTTCCGTGGCCGTCACATGATCTATGGCGCCCCTTGGTTTTGACTGTAGGCAGAGGATCGACTGGTTAAATATTTATGTACAGTCTTCACGTTCGCCTTATTATTTTTATACGGGGTGATTTCTATTTTTATTAAAAAATGTGATGACCAATATCGGAATTTTTGGCTTTGTTTCAGATCATAGATTCATCAAATGAGGGGACCAGAAATGCTTCGTCCCGTGCTTTAATTACCCCTCACAACGTTCGCGAGGACCAGCTTTAAAACTACGAATCGACAACGGCCTGAAGATAGAGGGCACGGAAATGAACTTCCCGAAACAATATATCTACAAAAATATTAATAAAAAATTAAACATTACAATTATTTATTTATTACAATTCATTCCAGGGATTTTCGAAATCATTTTTGATTGGGATAATGTACCAGCCCTTCCCGGCCCTACCTCAAAAAGAAGCTTAGCAGCATTTATATATAAATGAATATTTAATTTCAGACTCTTCTTTTTTTTTTTATTCGAGTGCCTGTTTTTATTTGTCGTGATATTGCATCCCCTGCTCCGCATATCTACTGTGTATACGGTTTCTGAGCTCATTATTGTCATTTTCGAATAAGACTAGGGATTACGTTAAACCCATAGCTCTTTTTGGACGACGCATTTTTTTCTGTGATGTTTGGAAAGGATAATGTATTCACAGAGAATTCGCGGTGACAGACAGTGGTGGAAGCTTAGCGAAGCCGCGCTTGGAGATGTTAATATTCACGAAGAGATAAAAGTGCTGATCAGAAAGCGAACAGATGATAATTAAAAAAGATCAGTAAACTGGGAACTGTTGAAAATCAATCTGTTGAAAAAGCTAACTGTTAAGAAGCAAACTTAAGAAACTTAAGCAAAGGAACAAAAAATGAGAGTTGCCTACAACCCCCTCTAACACCGAATTAGAGCGCAGCTCTTAAGGAGGAGGAGGGAAGGGTACTGAGGGGAGCGTATAGCCCTCTCCCTCCTCCTCACCTCCTCATCCTGCGTGCTACTCCTCCTCCGAGCGGCGTCGGCGTAGCCACGAGGTCACGTGACCCTCGTGACGGCACGTGACTTCGGATCCACGGGGGTCACGTGACCTCACTGGAGTCACGTGACCGCATAATTACGCCTACGGCGACGGCAACACCGCCGCCGCTCAAGCCGGAAACGGGCGCCTAAGAGCTGAGCTCTCAAAAGAGTCAATATCAACGGAAGAGGCCATCCTTTCTAAACCGCCAAATATACTTAGTGTGGCTGAAAATCAAACCACTGGTCTAGTTGCCAATTGCATAAAAAAATGCAAGGGTAAGCTTTTATCGAAGGTGCAAGAAGACTGCAGTGATGATATATTTCGCTGCAGAATGTGAGCTCTGAAGCGGATGGGGAATCGAAGAAAGTTTTTATAGTGAAGCTGCATACCTCTACCAGCCAAGGAAATTTTCGTGTCGTCGTTGTAAGCAAAAAAACTCCCGACGAACGATTGAAGGCAAAACAGTATATCTCCTTTGAAATCAGGCATACAACATACAGCTCAGTATCTGTTTCAATAAAGAAAACCACAAAACAAGCTGCAACAAAACAAGCATAAACCACATGATGGTTGATAAGGCGCGTGTGAACAATAGGAACACCTTTACACGCGTTCCGGTAAAGATTAGATTTGCAGCTGCTTCGAAAAGGGTTGACGTCATTCGAAGCCCTCGTCTGAAGCGATGTCGCATTCGAAGCCCTCGTCTGAAGCGATGTCGACGATGACACTCACACGGCCTCCGATTGGCTTCGATGGCTCGTGACATCCGCTGCGCTTAAACGGAAGATGAAAAGGAGTCTGGCAACTGATTTCATTGTTGCTGCAGCACCGCGATGAATAGGCCACGCACAGTTAGGACTCCCGAATAGCAGCGTGAATACTAGAGCGGCCAAGGGAAAAGAAACGGCAATACGATTAGCGGCGGCGTGCTGCGACCGGCGGCGGCATTTCGTATAGTGCAGTAGGCAATCGTTGCAGGTTATACCACAGCTTCGCTGACCAACCACTTTCACAGCGTGGATTGGAGCCCCAATTGTTTTATTTTGTTTAAACGAAACAGCGTGGGCGAGCTAAATAAATAAAATCATAGAAGAGATGCTCTTGTGACTCTGCAAGACGACATTGAGCTAGGAGCTCATACAATTTTTTTTTCTTTACATTGTAAACAAAAGCAAAACTTTAGAGGGGCAGTGAGAGGATAGTTATGCTTCTCGAGGTTTTATTAGTACACGATAAATAACGCTCCGCTGCCCAAAACACACCTACCGGCTAAATTTTTTTTTTCGTCCCGAAGCTGCCAAATGAGGACTGGAGCGTTTTAGTCGCGCTCAATTCTCCTTTCCGTGGTCGCGTGCCGTGCAGACACATGTACACAATATAATCAAAGGGGTCAATGTCCCTTTTATAAAAGGACATTGCTACAGCTTATGAGACTAATATCGACTGCTGGAAAGACAACTGCAGAATCGGTAAACCAAGAAGTAACTTTTGGTTAAGCTCGCGCAGTCATTAAGTCACTTTGTGCTCCTGAAGTAACCTTGAGAGGGTCCATTTCTGGTGATTTTTGCCAAAGCGTATTCGAGGAACAAGTGAAATTCTTTGTCAAGTTCACGCAGATATTTTTGAAGAGCCAGCATCTTCCTCTGTCCAAGACACAGTCGGTGAGTATTTTAAATCACCAAATATTTATTAACGAGAACACGGACTCGGCGAGATGATTATCGCCAAACAACTCTTGCCGAAAGCGCCAGATTACAAATTTCTCGCGAAACAAATAAGCTCAGCTGTTTGAGTGTGCGCTGCCAACAATCGTCGGGAATAGTGAATCGTATAGGCTGCAAAAACAAGTAAATTTCTTCAGAAATCTTCACATGTAGCTGGAAACAGCAAATGTGACGCAAACGCCAATAGCTGTAAGGGAAGTCGATTAAACAAAGTTGTTCAATAAAGTATCACTGTTTTGTTTTGCTTTGGAAGAATATTGCGTGGTGGACGAAATGTGTACTAAGCTATGCAAACCTTGTTGCAGGAACACATCGACTCCCGCTTTTTAATTTACGGTTGCAAAATCACTACTAATTGTAGCTTGTTCTTTCTGTTGGAACAAAGGATGAGACTCGGTCCATGTGGCTCCTAGTATTTTAGCTTTTGCTCGGACTCTTTTTACGAGCAATTTTAAACGCTGAAAGTGATATGAGGAGGGCGTGGGGTGAGAGGAGGCAACGTGCCGCGATGTTTATAAAGGTTCTAGCCTATGCCAGGATGGCCTGTACGCATTCCGTGTTTATTGCAGGCCGAACGACGACTTTCTCTCAGGCACATAAAAGAGTAATTCAGTGTGTCAGGAGCCATGTGATGATTGTGAAGAAATAATAAAGTTTGTTGCTGAGACGCCAAGCATTCTTTCTTTGAAAGTAATTTTGTGAAATAAAGAGAAAATCGATTATATGCTTCTCTTCAGTCGCAGCGTTGTCACCAAAAGCGTGATCAAGTGTTTTCTGAAATGTTTGTTGCACATCTAGCAGCTCCGTGGCTTTGCCTTCACCACTATTGCAGTTGGTAGCTGCTGCAACAAACAAAGAGTGCCTCTAAACGCTCAGGCGCGCCAGACTGCGTGCCTCTTTGGCTCCACACGGGCATAATCTGTGTACAGAAAACCTGTTCAATATATAATTTGAGGACCGAACAGAACATCCTTTGCTGCTAGTATACCGCAGAACCTCTATACGACCATTCTCGAAATGGGCACAAGAATATTCGTATCTTATGAAGTATAGGCAAGAAGGGGACCTTTTTTATGGTGTTGTCTCCAATGGGCGAACTATTTGGGATCAAACCGCCGTAACTACGGAGTGAAACAGATGTCCGTTACATGGTAGCCTATATTATATGTGCTTGGGCGACAAAACATTCAGGCTCAGGTATCACAGGTAAGGGTCATTGAAACTTACATGCAATCAATTAGAACCGCTGCTATAGCTGCTTTCGAGTATTATCTCTCTCTCTTCATGAATCTGATGAACCAGCAGCCTAAGAGGATTTGACCACTTGATCGATCGATGGAGCGACCTGCACATGATTACGACAGATTGTCTGAGGTTAACACCCTCTTATCAATACTGTAGTGTTCGGAGAAGATTTCGCGGAGTACCACTCGTTCATGAATCGTTGCCTGTGAAGTAGGGATATATGTCACATAATATCACCTGAACAAAGACCTGGATACTGACTGAAAAAGTGAGTAGTTCACTTGCATGCGCGAAAAATAGTTTGGATCAACAGATTAGTCACTCAGAGTGTATGTTATATCTAAAGCAGTGTAACGTCTGGTCGCCTCAACATTTAAGGTAAATGGCGGACTTTTTTAACTATAACGATCGTATTTGATGTTCGTTAAAAGTCGAACTTATCCCTGGTTATACAGACAAAACACATAAAACTTAGTTGCTCCAGCTACGTATCATTCGTCGAACGCGTTTGAATGCGAGAGCCATACGCCTGACCAGTGGCGTGACTTGAGGGGAGGGAGAAGGGGGGGGGGGGGCGGACCGTTTTGGGCACACCTGGGCAGTGAAAGGGGGGGGGGTCATGATGGGTCGCGAGAGTTTGGGGGGGGGGGGGGCGGAGGGGAGGTGTTACCGCGGGCAACCGCCCAAGTGTGCCTCTGACCCAAGTGACGCCACTGCAGATGACGCCGGCGTTGCGTGTCCCTAACGCGTTCGACGAGCGCCGTCGAGACAAGGACTTCCTCTATTTCCACTCCCTTCGTCGAACAAAGTCGAATGCGAAATCCAAACTCAGATGCCAAGTTCCACGTTCTAACGCGTTCGGCGGGTGCGGTGGAGAAAAAGGCTGCTAGCTTTAAGCCCACCCACTAATGCTTCCCAACAGATATCAGTGTTCTGACATCCCCGCACGCTTTCCTCTCCTCATCTCCATCAGTTTCTTGGCGCATAAATATTTTATCATGTATTGGTTTGGTTTTCCAGCGCCTTTGATGCATCTTTTCCGAAATTGTTTTATAAAGGGGAACCTTTACGGAATGGACGATGCTTAATATATTGTGTTCAAAACCATCCTCCATAATTCTCGCGGTATTTCAGCCGTTGAAACGTTTTCGTTCCCCTCCTTTATTCTCCCGCTTTTCTACCACGTATTTTTAAAATAAAGTTGAAGTTAGTTGTACTGGTTAAGGGAGCTAAAATTCAGTTCACCGGCCTCAAAGTGTTTCACCCTTCAATTGTTTCTTTTAGCACACACGCTATTAAACATCGATTCGTGCTGTCAAGATTATCCTTTTCGATCTGTATGACTCGTGAGGCCGTTTTCTTAACAAGGGCTTTAATAATCTTAAATATACACGGTGTCTCTGAAAAAATAAAATGCAGTGTTTTCGCCCAGCCCATAAAAAAATATATATATATATATATATATATATATATATATATATTAGGCATTGCCGAACGCTCAGCCTAAATGCGGATGTTTTCATATTGTCGTAAGTTGATACAAATTATGAGTAATATTTTTTTTCAATTTTTAATAAAAAATAACGGCTGGCAAAGTCATTTAATGCTTGATGATGACAGGCGTCGGACACAAGGAACGAGCCTGATTTTTTGTTAGTGATAAAATGAGAACTGTTTGAAAGTTTTTAGAGCTTTCAAACCAGATTACATAAAGCTCTGACACTTTGCCATCTGGTCAGCCCACTAGCGCTGCATTAAAGCGGAGAGATCGTTCGATGATGCATGTTGTTCGTTTTAACGGTGAAAAGGAACACTCCATTTGTAGGACATACCGTAGTTTAAGACACGTTTTTTTTTCTCTAGACGTTGGGCTGTTTCTTTAGGCTTGTACCTTTACTGGATAGCTTTATCTGAGGTCACATTTTAGGAATTGATTGCAATTGACTCCGTAAGTGTGACGTCATGGGTCCAAACAAACTGTTGCTAGGGTCGTTGTTATGGACGAATACATGTGGCTCGGTTTCGCTACGAAAACCCGACCGTTCAAAAATCAGGATTAAGATTTAAACTTCTAAAAATCACAGATGTAGAAAGCTTGAATGTCATATCTGTTTCGACAGAAGTGTGCAGGTAATCGCTCGTTTCTGAAATATTTACGACTGCAACTTCCGGTCCTCAAGATGCCTGCAGCAGACGACGAATGCAAGAAGTATGCCGTTCTGCCGCACGCCGGCCGGCCAAGTCGGGGCGGTCGTTTGAATCGTGTGAATAAAGACGATATTCTGACATCGCATTTGTTTGAAATATAATGAGTTTCAGACAACTTATAAGAATTCTGAGTGGGGTGCAATGCAAAATATGGTTTATCGAAAGTCCGGGCGTCGATCGAGATGATCGTCTGCTAAAAGATCGCATTGCACCCGTGAGAAAAGCATTTCAGGCGAACGGTTGAGATCCCAAATTTCGTTTGCGGACTCGCGCTATGACGAGGGTGCTTCGTATACCTGGTTGTAACCATCGCGTGAGAGAAGATTCTTGCAGTTTTTTCAGATTTCCGCAAAACCTCAAAGCGCGAAAGAACTGGATAAAAAACATAAGGTGAGTTTAATACAGATTGTACTCGCATCGCGGGTTCGATGGAGATCTTCAACAAAAGAGCACATCCACGGAATTTACTGTATACCAAGGAGAAAAAAAGGCAAAATACTGCGAAATCGCGATAGACATGCAATTTTTTAATAACCTGACAACCACTATAATGATAACAACAAACGACTTACCTCGACGGCGTATGATTTGTTTCTCATGCTGGCCTGCATAACAACGGTAATGCACTTCAGGTCGTCGTCGTAACTGATCTGCATGATGTGGTTTGATTTTACTGCACTTTCACCCCTCGTAACTAAACTGAATTCTTCACAGAAAAAAAAAGTACATTGCGGAGGCTTTTACGGCCATGGTGATGCACTTATTTTTGTCGCTCGTTTACCGACGCAATTCAATGATGACGCCCGCTGCAACAGAGGCCAGCAAATCTATCGTGTCGTCTGCTGCCAAAGCAAAGCGGAGTGTAATACTTCAGAAACGGCTTTCATCGTTGCAATTCAACACTGAGACGACAAGAACATTTTCATAATTCGATATCAAGAAGTTAGGTTGCTTACAAAAAATTATTTACTTACTTGTAAGCAAAACTCTAGCCTCATGTGGAGTTTCAATGCATTAGTCCATAGCAACGTCCCTAGCAACGGTTTGTTTGGACCCAGACGCCATGTTGTGACGTCATCACTTACGGAGTCAATGCGTACTTTTTTCATAAAGTTCATGTAGTCTCCAACTATACAACTCTCAGCATAATTTACGAATTACCTTTTTTTAAATATGTCTTGAACTATAAAACATTTTGATGATTTTTTTTCTGGATCTCTATATAATTTTATAGGTTGTAAAAATAAATTATTATAGTAATATCCCGAGAAATAGCCCACTCACAAGAGAGCGGAAATTGCGTCAGAATAAGGATTAGGCTAACTTCCGGTAAGCGATCAAGAAAAGCTTTAAAGAATGCTGTTTTTTATTTTATGACTTGCAACACTTATTTACATTGAGGTGCGATAGAGCATAGACCTCCTTGTCAGGATGCTTCCTTATCACCCGCCGTAGTTAACAAGCCTCATTCTGGCAAACGTCAACCTTGGCCAGGGCACTGCAATTGCTAGGAGTAACCTATCTTCCAGAATTAAAAAAGAAAGAAAGTCATATCAAAATTATGAATGCGTTATCTTTCGGCGTTTGGGCCATCTTTCAGGATATTACAAAATACATTTTTTCATGCCTGTGTGAAAAATATTTATAGTAAAATATTGTTGCGATTTGAAAAATCGAGTTTTCTGGTTTCAGTTTACGAAAATCAATATTTAAGGAGGTTATCTGTGTAACTACACTCAAGTGACCATCAGCCGATAGATTTTATGGAGCTTGCTTAACGTCAGTGTTTTTATCATTTTAAACACTCAATAAAGAGCATCACAGGATTCCAATGTGCATGATTAACCATTATTTGAACAGTTCATTGAAATAATTCGACCTTTGCCATTTTTGTCTAAACTGCTCTACTGTATATAAATTTGCATTGGTTATAAATGAAGGTTTTGACATATGTCAGCCAGATTGACAAACGTATGGTTGTCAAAGCTGTATACTGAAACTTGAAATAAAAATATTAATAATAATAATAATAATATTAATAGTAATAATAGTATTATGTTGATTGTCAAACAAAGCTTAATACAATCAAAAACAGGCCCGTCGAAGTCTGTAACAGACTTTTATGACTGGGCCCGGCAACATCGGCTAGAGGGACAATAACTACGTTGAAGAAAAATACAATAAAATCCACACCTAAAAAAACCCAGGTATACAAAAACAAGACATATTTCGGGGTAACATTTGCACAGTATTAACACAGATATCCCACTCAAAAACAAAAGAAAAACAAGCCAGACAGACTTGGTACATGAAAGAACATCACGAAAAGAGCGCACATCAAAACTTATAAAAAAACAAAAAACACTGACATTGTTATATCAGCCCTACCACCTCTTTTAATTTTTCTTTGGAAGTCAGGAAAAATATCTATTCCGGTAATTCATTAAAAATACCGGGAACATACACACAGCAACTGGCCGCACCCTATCGCGTTGAACACCAAGGCACTATAAAGCGTAGGCCTGTTGTTTACATACTTGGAGAAGCATGTTCAATTTTAGATTCAAGAATCCAAAAATGCCGTGTCACCACCGTCTGCTCAAATAAAGAACGAAAAGAAGGAAGGCCAACGTCATGAAAAATATCTGTTCCACTTAAAAGGGCTGAATTGTACGCAGTACTCTTTATTATATTTTTTAGTAGACTGTCAACACGGCTCCGCTAACGCAGTAAAACGGAATCGAAGACAGTTATACAATATCCGAGTATACTGTAAGGAGAGCCTGAGCTACTGTTTTCTTTATCTTAATGGGAAGAACACTTTTGAGATAAAAGAAAAAGTAAGCAGGCTGCGCTACGCAAGCGACTACAGACATAAGCTAAGTGACTTCGTCATGACAGTTCACTGTAAAAAAACACCAATATGTTTAATAGAATTTACATATTCAACCGTAGAGCAGTTACACGGAGAACAGTCGTGACCATGAAAAAAAGAGGGATGTCAATCACTCTGGTTTTAATGGATCTCTGAAACAGATCAGCTTTGTCTTTTGCAGATTTACGGAAACGCCATTTCGAGAATACCGCAACATTGGTTCGATTACGTTACGTTGTAGGTTATTCGTTGCCTTTTCGTAGCACAGGTTTTTTTAAAGCAGAACCGTATCATCTGCGTAATGGAACACAGTACAGTTGTTAACGTTTGAGGCGAACTCATTTATAAAAATATTAAAAAGCAAAGTAGATAAGATTGAGCCTCGGGGAACACCGGCCTTCATTTGTAATTTACTGCTACAGTTAATTTTGTCGCCTAATACTACAACTTGCGATCGATCGGAGAGGTAATTTTTAAGAATCTGGTAAAAAGTCCCACGAAAATGCACCGCATGCAACTTTTGTAATAAAATATGATGGTTAACAGTTTTTAAAGCTTTTGCTACATCTAAGAAAATAGCACAGCTATACAGGTTTTGTTCGAACGCGCCATGGCGCATATCTGAAATTTCTGCAGAAGTGGTATGGTACCTCGTCCCGTAATGAAGCCGAACTGTCGGCTGGACAAAATAATAGATTTTTCCAGAGATAACGTCATCCTTCGAGAAGACATTTTTCTAATATCTGTGACAGTATTGGCAATATTGGTATTGCCCTGTAATTTTCCATCTTGTTATTTTTCCTCCATCAAAAGGTGACTTGACTATAGCAGTCTTTAAAGTTTCTGAAATAACCGATTTATCCAAGAAGCCGTTTAGCATAAACAGTAAAATATCAGCAAGAGTAGTGAAGTTCCTTCGGAGCGTAAATGCCGACACTCCGTCAATGCCGGGAGGCTTATTTTGTTGAAAACTAAATATTATCCTTGCAAGTTCAGATTAGGTTAGAGTAGGCAAAAACGCTGAGGATGCTTATGTTTCTTTAAGCGTGCTTCCGCCATAGGCAACCTGCAGTGCTGTTTGGTTCGGCGCTATCTTGCGACTGAAGCAAGAAATATTGGGTACTCCTGGGAGTGGCGGCTGCATTGTTCAAACGTGAGCTTTCACTCTGTTGGCGCCGCTTAGCCTAGTGTCTGAAGCAAGAAATACTGGGTATCCCAGGAAGCCGTGATCGCGTAGCATGCCAGTACAGCGGAAGTTACGGCCCTGGCGGGCCAATGGGAACGCGACTGCGTATCACCGGAGCGCGCCTCTACTCCGAAGAAGTATCAGGCTTTTCACTGCGTCATGCTCCAATATGTGTGCGTTGCGCTCGTATACGTCGCGCATTTCGAAGCCGTCGGCACGCAGTGCGGTGCTTACTGTTCACCCTTTACCAAGTTACAACGCGACGGAGTATAACCGTCGGCTCTCACTAAGCTGGCGCCGCCTGGCTGTGGCCGGATAGCTATATTGCACCGAACATAAGCTTTCCGAAGACCGTGCCAAGTGATGATTAACGTTATCGGCCACTGCAGTGGGATTCCCAACAAAATTACTCAAGATAGCGAAACATTTATCTCGTCCTCGAAGAGGATTTATCATAGACCATCTTTTTGCCGCGTTTCTCGCCGATTCATTGAACTGTTGTATTAGGTACCGTCGCTTCGTAACACGGGTAAGACCGGCCACTCTATTTCTTTCAACTCTGTAATCTAAAACTAAGGACAGGTTTTTCGGAGCACGTTTGTGGCGCGTCCACAGTCAGTCTTGATATGCCATGGCGCGAATAACGTCCGAATTTAACCAGTTGTAATTTTTTCTACGTTTCTTTATTTGAACTCGTTGGCTGAGATTTTCAAATATTTTAACTGTTCACAAAACGTTTCGTACACTTTACCTGGATGATTATATTGAAGAAACGTTAACCAATCAAAACCAGTGATTAGGTCATGGAACTTGCGATGATTGAGTATCACAACTTGGATTTCATTGGTTTTTCTCTCGCTGTATGAAGGTCATGAAACAAAAAGGAATGAAGTGGTTGAAAAACGACAGACCACAAAATAGTTATCTACTAATCGTTGAGTGATAACGCAGGAGCCCAAAGAATTATAAGGTGGACGCACTGCAACATGGTCTAAATAAGATTTTACCATCTGTTTATTTACCAACTCTTCACGAGTGCGAGCATGTATTGTACACTCCAATCCATATGGAGATAAAACTGACAAGTAATCCGACACGGCTACTTTACTAGCACATAAGGTGTTTATGTTTCGGTCTCCTACCAGACAAATCTGATCTGTCGACCCCCACAGCTGCAACATGTCATCAAGTTCCAATATAAAACGTGAAACATTATTGGAAGGTGGGCGATACAAAGCAAACACAACGAGAATAAAATTGCCAAGACTCACTTTAATGGCTAGGCATTCTTCGTGCGCAAACGCAATGTCGAGGGTTGACACGGCATAAATATCCTTTACAAAAATGGCTATGCGCCCGCCCCAACGCAGTGGTTGCGTTACAAAATATGGAAAATAACCTTGCAAAGTAAACATATCTAGACATTCGTATGTAACATTAATTTCCGTGACAACAAAAATATCAACAAAAACTGCCAATGATTCAGCCTTAAATTTTGAATTCTTTCCACTACTTCCGAAGGCTTCTTATGTTTATATTTAACAGTGTAAAGTCATGCTTTGTATTTCGACCAAAGTTATCTTTAAAAACAAAAAGTCAGGAAATTCTCGAAAAGTTTGAAGGCGAGCTATTCATACAATTTCATCGATATCTGTTCGCCTGTTGACTCGAATTAGAATAGTGTTTTCTGTTTTATACGTATATTTTGCCTCCCTTGGACCACATGAACTTATATCCATTTTCTTTAGTGTAGTCCTTGCCTGTCAGAACAGTTCTCAGTTTAGTTTCGAAAGGTTATCGTTAAAGAACAGCTTTGGTGACTCCCCGATTGGTGAAGCCGCTGCAACCTTCCGAACGTGTTGGGCCAGCTCTCTTTAGCGGCGACCGATGAAAAACGCACCAGGATTGTCGGAATTGCTTCTGGTTTGCCTGGAAGGCGATGAACCGCCAGAACGTTGGTGATCGAAAAGTTTGGCAACTCAAGCCCCGAGGCAAGTTGAGTTAGCCTCTCCCTCAAATTTTCAGTTTGTTTGTAGGGCAGGCCCCCAATTTTAAGGTTGGCATTTCTACTGTACACTTCCATGTCATTGTGCTCATCTCGCAATTGCTGCAGCTGGTTCGCCTGCGCCTCAACAGTTGGTTGCAAGCTGTTCATCTCAGCCTCACGCGTAGTGTCCCGCTCTCGGACACTTTTCACCGCAACATCAAGCTACTGAATCGACCTAGACAGCTTCGTGAACTCCTCTTTCAAAAAGAGCAGAAAGTCAACTTTTGCATGCAACGCTGGCAAAGATTCCACGTTTGCTTTTGTCTTTCTGATCTCACTGAGCAACAATGATTCAGAGTGCACGTTTTCTGCCTCCTCATTCTGTACTGGCTGGGAATCAGCGCCGAGACGTTTTTTGTTTGTTCGGCAGGTCCTGCAAACCCACACGTCTCTTTTGTCTTGACCCATAGTCGTAAAGGTTTTCGAGGCAATACCCGAGCATGTTTTCCCTAGGTGATAGACTTGTTTACAATCTGCACAAGACATAGATCTACCATCGCCGGAAAGGGGTTTATGACACGCGATGCAGAAGTCAACCATTACAGTCCACAAGTCTACAAGGGGACCGGAGGACAATTCGAAGACGGGATGTGTCCTTGCGCTTGGCCAAGTGTACCGTAGCCTCACGTCCGCGAAACATGGTCACAGATCACAGCACGAGTAGCGTCAATAGGCGAAGACAGCAGCACTCACCAAGTGATCCATGTATGGTGATACGACTGATCCCAGCTCGCCGTTGAACAGTCCTTCGATGTTGCCTGACGCGTTCCCGACGAACACGGTAGAGAGTCGGGTGCAAAAGTGTAGCGTGGCGTTGCGGAGCACACTCGGACGTAGCTCGACGCGCTTGTTGTGGCCCCCGAAGAAGAGTGCGGGAACAGCTTACTGTGCGGACTCGCCGTTTCCGATGTTACTTGGTCTGTTCCTCGCCAGTGACTGCCGGTGACTGCCGGCGAAGAAGAAGGCGAAGAAGAAGAAGAAGAAGACGAAAACGAAGACGAAGAAGAAGAAGAAGAGGAATTTGAGTACTATGAAAATATGGTGGGAGCTGAGGAAAAAAGCCGCGTTGAAACCCGCAGAAGTAATCCTTACAATAATATATGAAGAGAATCGTCCAAGCAATAATGCCTAAAGCAAAATTCGTCTATTAACAAACGTAGATGACGTACTGCACAATTCGATGGAAAATAATGCACAACCCATAGAACAATAATGAAAAACAAAATTACTATAGCGTACTCGTGTATGTACAATATAATAAAATTAAAAGTGGCAATTAGACAGCTGCATTACGTCCAGTTTAATCTTATGCCTTGTTTGGTATTACTATTCTTATGTTAATATTTGATTAAACAAATCTACTCAACAAGCGTAAAACTCATTTTCTCTTCGTATTTTGCACATATTAAAACTTAGAGTGAAATGAAAAGGTGTGGCCACTAGGCAAGCCATGAATTTGTTATTTATTTCATTTATTTACAGATACTGCAGGCAACATAGCTTCCCAAGCAGGAGAGGGTTAAAACAACTGTGACACTAGCAGACGCTGAAATGATTCAAGATTTGTGCTTTCAATAAGCAATGGCGGCAAGCAGTTCCGCTGCTCAATTGTGTTTGGAACAAAAGTATTTTGGAAAAAGTTTAGTTCTGGCAAAATATGGGCGTATAACTTTAGAGTGGTTTAGTCTTGTTGATCTGTGTGGCGCTGGAACTAAATAGTGTTCACTTCGCTGGCCAGAACTGTCTTGTAATTGTAAATTGAGAAACTTTAACCTGGCGTCTTGACGGCGCAGGTGGAGCAGGCTCAGCTCCAGCTGTTTAAGCATATTAGTTACGTATGATGATGTCAAATAGTCTGATGAGATAAACCTAGCAGCAAGACGCTGAATCCGCGCAACCTCTTAGATGTCTTTGATGAAGTATGGATCCCACACGATAGAGGAGAACTCAAGGAGTGGTCAAACTAGAGAACGATATGCTTCGAGTTTGACATAGGGGCATCCCTTCAATTTTCTGCGTAGGAAGCAAAGCTTTCGAAATGCTTTAGTACATATATTACTGATATGTTCGTCCCACTTAAGGTTATTTTTAATTGTTATTCATAAGTATTTAACGGAGGAAACGTTCTGGATGCATTGATGGCCAATCTGATAACTTGTGGTTCGCATGGGGCTAGCGATCAATAAGTTGCATACTACAAATAAGCAAACCTTAAAATTGAAGAACCCGAGCAAATCAGAAAATGTTAGTGACGCCATTAACAGTGCCGATGTTACCCACAAAGAGGTCAAATTTTAGGCTCTAAACCAGGGGTCTTCAAACCCCGGTCCGCGTGCCAGATGCGGCCAACATTGGCCTTCTGGGCAGCCCGCAGATGGCAGCGGTCTTTGCATAGACGCCCGGCCCATGGCCCAGTGCTGCAAACAATAAAACAAGCGCGCAAAAAAAAAGAAAAGAAACGGCGTTTAGTTGCGCACCAAAAACGCAAACGAAGATATCGCTGTAAACATCTCTAAACTTTAAACTCAAAGGCGCGTTCCGTAAACTTCGGTTTACGGAACTCGCCCCTGAATTTGAAGAGTCTAGAACCCCTGTACTACGCGACGAAAATAAAATCCAGGCATACAATTACATCAGCCGGTACAAATCAAGCTCTACAGCCTGAAAAGTGTAAGTTCAAATGAGTTTTTTTTGTGCGTGAAGTAGGTACAACCGTTAATGGAGGGTATGGTTGCACTTCAAACTGGTGTGGCTGCGCGAAAACCTTTGATTTCTCCGTTCAAGTGCTGGGAGGAGCGAAGAGGTCTAGCACATAAATATGCTTACCGCAAAACAAAGCCAAAATTCAGAGCCGAGGCCAATAGGCTACGCTCTGAAACGCTTCGAAAGGAAAAGTTCGGTCCTCGGGAGCTTCTCTGGTATCGCGGTAGAAACGGGGGCTCACGAGGTTGCTTCTCTCCCGCCGATAATCGCCCATTTTGCACTTAGATTAGCTTATCAGTCCCCAAGATGCAGTAACAAAAGTGATCCCCCCGCCGTCAAGTTAAGAAGTGGGAGAGGGAAATGGGAAGTGAGGCAAAGAGGATTTTCTACTTTCATAAAAAATATTTTCCAGGTTGTTCTTTAATACCTCTGTCAGGCGGTCACCAAAAAGGACCTTTACGTCAAAGGCCTTTAGAATTTTCAAGTGACCTTTACGCTCTGCCGTGCCAGACAGCGCAAGTAAATGTCATTTACATGATGTTTACAGCGATTGAAGCCTCGTTGCTCGCTTCAAACACATAAATCATGTTCACGACAGAAAAGTAACATTTTAGGCGATATAAATAATTTCTTTAGTTTTTCTTAAGCAAATAAGATATTAAAAAAAAGACGAGTTCAGTCGAGTGATTACAAGAAAGTCCACTTTAAGCCCTAGCAAAGTGTTTTTTTGGCAATTAGCGGCAACCCTGGGCGTCTCCCGCTCACTCAGTCCTAGCGTTGCTCAGTGCTCCCGCTCCTATCCATGCTTCTGCTACGCTTTTGCCCTGTTCGGTTCGGCGTCGTGCTCGCACTTGAGGTTCATCGCACGCGTCGGAGGTCCTCTAGCCGATCCTTCCGAAGTCGTGTCAGCGCCCAGGTCGCCTCAACGCTCCAATGGAAGCGTGGCGACCCCTTCCTACTCGTGGACGCTCCTCCTTCGTTCGACGTATCACACGACGCGACAGTGAGATACACAAATATATATGTACAAAAAATCATTAGATATATACAGTACGGATAGTAATTCACTATTAAAGGATGATAATTATAAAGTAGAGAAATAAAAGCTAGATAACTATGGTTATAAGGAAAATCGAGAGGAGGAAAACCGAAGTGCCGAAGCGGACGACGCGAGCAGGGGACGTCGAGGCCTACAAGATAGCTGGGGCCGTGAGTACAGAAAACTATTAGTAGAGCGAGGTTTGTACAAAATATACGTCAAACACGCTCTTTTTTCAATAACAAAAATGCAAAAGCATTGATTTTAGATATCGGTACGATCTTTTATTTCAATTCGCTTCCCTAGTGCAGACCGCTGCTGACGAGAGTAGGCCTTTAGCAGCCGTAAAGGAGTTGCGGGAACTCAGGTTCACGAAAAGGACCTTTACGCTAAATGCCATTTGAGTTGCCGTGGGGCACTGCCTAAATGACCTTTACACTAAAGGACCTTTGGCGTAAAGGTTCTTTTAGGTGCCCGTCTGACAGGGGTATTAGTCCCCACCACTACCAACGCTACAAGCCTATGGGACACCAATTATGCTTCTCGTTAAGCGCAAGATCATGACATTTTAAGTGTTTGTATGAGTGTTCTACGGGCCACTTATCCAAGCAGGCGTGACGAATGCGTTCTGACATTGTGAATATAGACTGTGTGTTTGCTTGTGTTTCTGTTGCAACTAGCTGTTGTTGCTGCTGGCACAATACATAAAGCAATGTATAACCATGTTCCTTAGGTATACTGCTTATTCGTTTCGGAGTTTCAGCGGTTTCCGCACTAGTTATTTTTGACACCGCAAGTGGAGCGCTTCTATTTAGGAACAAAAAATATATAAAAAATATCATACGAAATTTTTTCTATATTTGTTGTATCATTTAAACATATAAAATAGCGCAAAAAAAATGGAAACAAAGTAAAGAGGACAAGCGCTAACTTTCAACTATTTTAATATGGAAAAAAGCAGAAAATTTATACATACGCAAAGCGGCGACACATACATCTATGAGGTTGGTATCTGATCATGCAAAAGCTGAAATTCATTTCCATGAAGCACAATGGATCAATTGACGTGTCAGATACGCTTTTCCTGTTTACTTTGTGGTGCTCTCTTCTCTCTTGCGTTATTTTATATGTTTAACTAAGATAAATGAACCAGCCCAGGAGCATACCTTAATAGATTTGTTTTATTATTTTAAAGAAAAAGTAAAAGCGCTCACATGCGTTGTAATTATACATAAATTAAATCAATCCTAATTGGTATCACGTATAGATGGCGTTTACAATCGCCCATTTTTCGATTTTTCGACCCGTTCCTATTAATTAATGAGAGCAGACGCTTCGAGTGACTTCCTTGGCGGTGGCTTCTCCGAACACACGTCTACTTGTTAGGTTCTCCGAGCGACCTCTTTTGTTGATTCCAACGTCGGCAACGCGCCTCTGTTGCTTCAGTTTGTCCGAAAGAATACTTTCTCGTAGCGTGCAAAATGCTCTGAACCACGTAATTGAAAAAAAACAATCTTACTTACACAAGCGAGCGTACGGACAAAAAATTCAATATAAACAACTGTGACTCCTGTTCTCAGAGAGCGTTCGATGACATTGTCCTCCTGATAAGGTAAAGCGCGTGCCGTGGATGCATGGCTCGCGATAAGAGCGGCATTTAGGGCAATCTGTTCGCTTAACAGGAAGTCTGAAGAATAGTGTTTCTTGTTTTTCTCGCTGTCGCCGTGATTGTCTTTTATCTTCACGTGGTCGCAGAGTGGCAATCAGTTATCTCTCGACTCGGTGCGTTTAATTTGACCCTTTGACGGTCGTCGCCGTACATCAACGTTACTAGAACCACTTAGTTGGGAAACTGCCATAGAGCCTGCTCTGAAAAAGTGGCACCGATCCGTACTCGAGAACCGAGCTAATGGCGATCCCAACGCCGCCATTTCTCCCGCAGCGGCCACTCGAGGAACTGCACGTGACTTTTATTTTGGCTTTAATTGGCCATTGCGGCGCCGAACGAGATACAGTGGAAGGGGTTTCAGGGGCCCACCCCCGTCTCCCAAGCGGACGCGCCGCGAATTACTATCAACCAGTCAGAGTTTTGAGAGAAAGGAAATCAAAGGAGGTGTTGCTGAGCCAGTGGCTCGGTATATCACCTTTTCGAATTACTACCGAAGTTAGGATGCGCCTAGACCGGGACGCGCTACCTTATATCATCGCTGAGGCATGGTTGTATAAAAACAATATTAATTGTGCCGCAAAACCTTGCAAACTAAAAAGTTTAGAAAACATCACGCGCCCTTCATTTTGTACTAAACTCCAATAAAAGTTACCACACACAAAAAAAGAGTGTGTTCCGTTGTTTTTTACGCAAAAACATGCTTTCTAAAAGCTCAAGGTGACCACAGTAAGGACAAAAGATAAAGAGTGGCGCTGTTGTCGTATTTAGCTCGGTCTCGGTGAACGCCAGCGGCCCAGGTTTCAACGGTGAGTTTCCCAACTGAGTGTTCTATTAACATAGTAGTACGTTCACCATGGTGATTACATATTAGAAAAGGACCGCCCAAACGCGAAACTTCACGTAACGCGGGTGGTGTCGCTATTTGTCGTCTTTCGCGTACTATAAACGTTACATATGGATGGCATTTAGCTTTGCCGAGCTGATTATAATTTTAAAATTAGAAGCTCCGCACAAGGCTTACTTCGCATACCGGCCGCTCTTGCTGTAGTGACGGTGTCTTCCGAATCAGGCTTTCATCATTTTTCGAAATTAAATTCAGAGAATAAAAGCTCATCATCCGACGAACAAGCTTTGTAAAGGTGTACGTCCGGTTAGGAATCTGAAGCCGCTGGAATGTCGTGGAAGCGGACGCGCCAAAATGAAATCGAATGAAAGAAAGGTGTCAACTTTTTGCCTTCAATCAGAATATTCATTTAATGCTTCTAAGACTCAAGAGCTTGCAAGCAATGCCCGTGCTCCTGCCAGCTAGTTAAAAAAAAAAAAGCTGTGTCCTGACCTTTTCTATATACTAGTCCTTTGAAAACAAAACCCGCCCACTCGGAAACATACTTCAAATAAAAAAATCTCGATATTCAAGGGGTTAAAGTTTAACTGCTTTTTTTGGTTAGAGCATTTATTATCTTAGAGCAAGACCTTTTAATTTTATTGTCTGTGTATTCACTTCTACAAATTGGAGCGAGATAGGGCGAGGTGAGGTGCTTACTTTTGGCGCGTAGCATCAAAATAAGACATTGGGCCCCCTTTGTTATTTGCTTGCAAACAGAAACTAGCTCGATGATGTTGTGGTAAATCGGCAGGAGACAGCTCGCTTACTACCAAAAAATGCGTCTGTTGTATTCACGTCTTAGAACCCTGTGTCTACGCGAACAACTGTGCAATCTTAAACGGGGTGCTGGCATACGACTCGCTTTCCAATTCCGGTTCGGAAAGCAGATGAATGGACTCTTTTCCGTTTTTTCATGAATATTCGTACCAATCTTTGTTGAGCAGAAAGACTTTGAGAGCTAAAAACGCAAGACATATGTTCATGTCCTTCATCATTATGACGTCTTTCGCGAAACGATCACGAAGTAGCTTGCTAGGGCCGTCTTGCGTGATACCGCATTACCCGACGTACTCAGTTTCACAAAAAAGGTCGCAGCCGAAACTAGATTCTCACGAAGGCCATAAAGCAACGCTAAAAGCGCATCGTCACAACAACCCATAGTGCCTTTGCTACGATCGGTTAAACCAATCACCCGCAGAAAAAAAGAACAACGCCGGATCACTGTGCATTTACTGCACCTGATATGTTTAGCCGGTAATACCAAACTCACAAAAACAACGAGCGCCATGATTATGCACTTTTTTCGGGCTGCTGGTTCGGCCTCATCCAAGGACGTTTAAATAGGGCAGGACCCGGCATGACCTCATGCCCAGCGATGCGGGAAAAGGAGCTCTGTCCTAGGCTGCCTTGCGCACCGACTCGCTCTGACTTTCTCGGATCGAAAGTTACTAGATCATCTCAGTTGTGGAACTCCCGCGGAGATGGGTACTCTCCTACACTAACTTCATTTCGCCTCCCGTCGTTTGATGCGCCATCTAGATTTTCGTTCCATAACTGCGCGTTCCGTAGAGCAGAGTTGAAACGCCATCTAGACGCCATGCTTCAAAACGTATTTATTTCATAGAATATCCCGCAGTTACCATAGCAGCCGTCCGCCAGATCAAACGACGGGAGGCGAACCGTGGTGACAGAAGGGGGATCTTTTCGTGCACCTAGCCTCTATGAGCAGTTCTGCAACTGAGCTAATCTAATAACGTTTGCTCTGGTCCCAGCTCCCATCGTCTGCTCGCCACCCGGTGCTCGGTCGACTGCGTTAGGCTTAGTCTACGGCTTCTCCGTGCCTTGCTCGCTGTCGCAGCTGGCGTTCGATACGATCGGCGCACCAAAACACGTTTTGATGCAAACCGACAATTCTCTTCACGGCGGAGGGAAACGAACACCTGCTGGAAGCAGGCCTGCACGGCTTTCTCAACCCACGGTGCCATTCTCAGCGTTTGTGGATACGACGCCTGATACGCTCGCGTTCAAAACCTGCGCTATGACGAAGCTCCCGGCGCGGTGTCGAGAGGTTCCGCTACACGCACGACTTCCTACTGGTCAGGCAAGTGTTGGGCTTCAAATCTCACCTGTCTGACACCTACACAGTGGACGCCGCGGTGAAAAATTGAGCCAAACAACCGCGTTGCCATGGCATTGCCATGACAACGCGGTTGTTTGCCCCATATTTCCATGGCGGCGTCCGTTAGTTGAGTTTCCTCATCACAATAAAAATCATCCGAGACTGTGGTAAGAGATGGGGATCTTAGTAAAATAAATAAAATACACTGGAAAAGGATCGTCTCAGTGGGCATCCTGCAGATCTAACTCAGTGCCGATACGCGCGCCTCTCGCGGCGGCGTCGCGCGTACTCATCGGGAAGCGAGCTCGGCAGTCGCAGCTCGACTGCAGTGGTACACCAGTGAATGTCGCAAGGTTGACTTGCCTGCAGGGGCTACCCCATTGGCGAAAGCGCTAGAGCAGCGTGGGTGGCGGCGGACTCTACCGCTCTCCCTACGCTGACTCGAAAGTGGCTGAGCGCGACGCTGTTCGCTGGGCGATCGGTAGTGGCTCTAGCGGACGCAGGGTGCCCATAGCCAAGATAATGAGGAGATATTTCGTGGCCAAGCCTACTTCCGTTACACTTCAAGTTTCAAGTTTCAGTTTCTTTATTCTTCAAACAAGAAGAGACTTTGTTCGTATGGAGAGTACGGACGCCACCTACTGCCCCTTATAACTTCTTTGGCTTCATCGGATTGTAGCGTCGGTAGGCGCTCGGACATACAGGTAAACGGAGTTTTGAAGCTCTTGGTACAGTTCCGGAGCTGAGACTCTCCGGGCTGGACAGAAAATTCTTTGACGTTCACGTTGAAGGCCCTGACGTGGCTCCGCCTAGTCAACACCACCAACACTTAGTTTCTGTTTAGCTCCAGATGCAGACGACGCTACTTGGTAATGGAACTAATCAAGCAGCGTCAAAAGCGCAAGTATTGAGCATTTTCTGTTAATGGTTGGTGGTTGGTGCGAGCACCATGACGGTGCAATACTGATAGGTCTCGTGAGTTCCTAGGGTCGGTTGCGTCTCGAGTTGAGGTGAAACGAAGTATAGATATAAAAGGCCGTAGGATTGAGTGCATTTTCAACGCCACTCTGAGAAGGCGAAGGCTGGGCATGGAATGAATATGAGTGCCGCGTCAGCATGTGGTCGACATTTGTCTCTTTACTGATTTGAGACTAGTCTCAGCTGAACGCTGACGTAACACTCGTGTTCAGTGTGTTCGCCTTCTTAGAGTGACGTTCAAAGCTCAACGGCCTTCTTGACTAGACGCTGTAGCCCTAGATTCAGCGGCTCTGCGCCTGGCGCGGATGACGTTTTAGGCCTGTACTGCCTGCTCTGCCGGTTCAGGGGGCTATGTTCGAGAAATGTTTGGTTTCTCCTAAAAGAAACGGAAGTGATGGAAGTGACGATAATGCGTCTGATTGGTTAGAGGCTCAAATGACGAAAGTTCCTTCCTCCGTCATTTGAGCCTCTGGCCCACCAGACGCGATATCGACACTTCCGTCACTTCCGTTTCTTTTTAGAAGAAACGAAACATTTGCCGAACATAGCCCCCCTGCTGACGTCTGAATAAAGGTCGGAGCCCACTGAAAGGCAGGGTGACAGACACACGACAGAGTGCGAGTCGAAATTCCACTCACTGTGCTCCAGTGAAGTTCCTCAATAAAAGCTGGATTTCGTGCTTCCAACCAGTTACGTCTTTCTTCGAATCGCCGACTGCTGCGTGACGGCGCTTAATTTTAGGAAGCCAGTGGCGGCGCGAGTCAGCAGACTGAACTGAAAGACACCATTTGGTTGCAGGAGAATAAATTTCGTCATGCGCGTCTGATGCCTTTACATTTAAAAGAAAGTATCAGGGGACTTTATGTTCGAGTGGTTTATCCATTGATATAACCAGGGTGTCGAACCGGAACCGAACCGAACCGAAAACTGGAACCGAACCGGTATTTTTCCGGAACTGAACCCGAACCCGAACCGTTATATTGTTATCGCGATGAACCCAAACCGGAACTGAACTGGAAAAAAATAACGGTTACCGGCTCATGTCAAAACGGTTCGGCCACGCGCTGTTGACAATGAATGTGCTATCAATGCCATTTGTTTTTTAAGTGCCGTCAACTGACACACACCTCGCTTACATATTTTTCTTCTCCACTCAGTCTTAGGAATATAAACACTGCATCCATGAATCTTGACAAACGCTGCATCCATGAATCTTGACATAGGAACCAGTATTGCGCTGGTCGCGGCTTGCACGGAAGAAAGAAAATTGGAAGGCTGTGCAAAAAAAAAAATCGCGTCACGGGATTTCATTTTCCTACAATCTCGTAAAACCTAAATGCTGCTGTGTGCTCATTTCATAACACGTTTCTAGAACGTGATGTTGCATTTTTTTTATTTTGATGTTGTTATTTTGTTGTTATTTTGATTTTGTTATTTTGATGTTGCAATTTGTCATTTATAATTTCCGCCGGTTCAGCGCCCCGAACCGTTCGCGAACCGGTTCGCGGATCGAATTAATCAAACCGGAACTGAACCGGAACAAAATAAATTTACCTGAACCTGAACCGTAACCGAACCCGTATTTTTTCAGTTCGACACTGGATATAACAAAACAAAGAAAAATACAATGACGGCCATGACGTGCCTCTTTGGTGCTGCTTGATTGGTCGGCACGTTGCACCGACTTCGCTTTCGCTGTCGTGGTTCTTCCCAGCGGCAGATCGCAGCGTCATACTTGTTATTTTTGTTTCTTGGTTGCCAACTCGATTCGCCCGAGTTTCCAATGGACCTTTTCCGAGAAGCGTTCTGCGCACGCGCCAGCGCCCGATGCCGAGCGGCCGAAGTCGGCAGGAAAAATCGAGGAAATTCGGAGGGAGGCTGTGGATCAGCGAGTAGAACACGTAATTGCAGCATATATATAATTTTATTACACAAAAAAGGAAAGTGGTGGGAAAGAAAAACACGTTTGGGTGGACGCCACAGATACTCCTCTTTAAAGTCGCGTTGGGCACGCGCCGCAGATCTGAGAGCGAAGAAACTGGTAGCGTAGCTCCCATTATCGGTTGGTAACGCAGGTAGGTCACTTCCTCGACTTTTAGTTCGTGCAGCCACCGCCTGGTGCCGTCGGTATGTGAAAAATGTCCATTTGAACGAATCAACTCGTAATGGCTCCGCCGTAGCAGACGCCCTTGAGCCGTAGGAATCAGAACGACGGAACGCTCGTGGCCAATGCCGCAGCTGGTACAGACTTGGCGTTCCGAGTGTGACGTGATGCTGGGGAAAACAACTGCTCTCTGAATGTCATGCCAGCTGCACAAGGCGCTCGCATCAAACTCAGGGAATGGTTTTGGCCCACGTCCAATGCATTGCCGTGAAAGGAAGCTCCGTATCTGTCCCTCGAACTGGTTTAGTGACGTTGGCACTAGCGGAGAGTTTTCGTTCGCTCGCCGCTGTGTGCCGTCCTTACGCACAAAATGTTCAATATTGTGTTCTTTTAGACTTCTCGGAGATCCTGCCATCACGAGTACGGATGACGGGGTATTCACACTATGAGGAATCGCTAACGCCATTGAACGCTCACGCGCTAACGCGGCTCGTGACGACGATAACATCACAACAACCTTTCTTAAAATAATAAAGATAAAATTACTATTCCCTTGTGTAGCCTTTTTCAAGCATCACTTGATTCATCCGAATTACCTAACGACGGGAAATTGGAAAAGAAGTCATCCCTGTGTGTTAATATGAATACCGCAATGATCAGTCTAATTACAGACCCATTTCGGTTACAATCATCTCATATAAATAATTCGAGCACGTCATTTACTCCGATGTCATGAACCACAATACTAGCTTAAACTATTTTCACCCTCACGAACAGGGCTTTCAAAAACATCCTTGTTGTGGAAGTCAGCTATTCGAATTTGTAACATACGCACATAATACCTTTAATGATACTTGTACTATGTATGTCATTATAATTGATGTCGGTGAGGCATTTGACACTGCTCCTCGTCAACGTTTACTCCTGAAACCTTCTCAACTAAAAAACAATAGTCATGTTATCAGTTGGATTTCATATTTTCTGACTAATCGCAAGCAGTCTGTTCTTATAGATGACACCTCATTCTCTCTCATCACGGTGAATTCCGGAGTTCCCCAGGGCAGCGTCCTAGGACCACTTCTGTTTCTTATTTACATAAATGACCTATATTCACTAGTCTCGCCATCCATTAGGCTCTTCGTCGACGACTGCGCTCTGTACCGCCGAATTTCTCATCCTAACGACTCAAAGATTCATCAACGTGACATCGACATCTTGCGTGAATGCTGCTTATCGTGACAAATGAATATGAATGTTGCTTAAACCAAGCTAATTTATTTTAATACTTCGAAACGCCACGTTCCTTTCTACTCTATACTATCCGCTTCTTTAACATCTGTACCCCCATAGAAGTACCTAGGTATTACTTTCACCGAATATATGACTTGCAATGCTGACATTAATAAGATAGTTTACAAAGTATCATTGACATTTTCAGTTCTTATAAGGCATTTTTATTTAGCACACCATGACGTAAAACTTACTGCATATAAAACCCTCGTTCAGTCGAAATTAGAATATACCAGATCGATATGGTCCCCTTATCAGCAATACCTCATGAAAAGATTAGAATTCATACAAAACAAAGCTGCCCCTCTTCATTCATCTTAACTATTCCACAAAACCAAACATATTGGAACTCAAGGCTCTTTCTAGCGTAACCCCCTTCATTCAAGCTGCAAACTATCTGGTATAACTCTTTTTCCTAGTTTTATTACAAAACGCAATCGTTCATGATCACTCACTGGAAGCCTGCAGCATACATTTTTTCCGTCACGATGACTCCGAAACTGTACCTCTATTCGGTCACACCAATATATTCAAATTCTCTCCTCTTGCATTATATATGGAAAAGAGTAACAGCCTCCTTTTTGTGTTTCATTTCATTTCAACATTTCGCGAAAAGTGCCTGGCTTCGTTGGTGTGATGCATATTGTGATAGGCCCCATATGTGTTCACGTCTTCTAGTAATTGCGGTTAGTACTACATTTCTTGTTAAAATACTTATTGTTATAATCCTTTATAATGCGTTTTAAGTTGTTCTTTAAACTTGTTTTCGTTGAAAAGTAGTGAAAGCGCACAATAAAGACGAATACGAAGGCGGAGTAGCAAACAGGACAAGCGCTGACTATCAAATGAATTTTTATTGCAAAATAAAAACAGCAAAAGCCACAAATATTACAGAAATGTGACTAGTCCTATGACTCGGCCACCACACGTGTCAATAAAATCCACTTTTTTTTTGTGAAGGAAAAGTGAGGGCTGACTGATACACTTATCAGGACGTTCCTTCTTTATCACGTGTGCTTCCAGTACCTCTCTCGCCACCTTTTATTTTCCTCTCCTAGCGATTTTAGTGCCTTGAAAGTTGGGAATGCAACGGCAATCTCTGCAATGTATGTGTAAATGTGCTCCTGTTGTTGAACGCAGTGATAAATCATGTTCACACAACCAATCGTTAAAACACCTCCCGGTCTGGCCTATGTAAACCTGGCCGCAGCCCAATGAAATTTTATATATCACGCCCACCACACATTCCACGTATTTGTTTACGTGCTTCACTGTGCATTGCCGCTTATCCTTGCCTTTCTCTTTTATCCTCGGACATAGTTAAGCCAGTTTACGTGGTGCTGAAAAGACCAGAGGTACCTCGAACCTTTTCGCCACTTTTTTTAAATCGTGTGAAACCCTGTGCAAGTATGGCATCACGTGTGGTCACGCTATCTTTTTTTTTTTTTTGCTTGTCTTTTTGGCTTTTCTTTTTTAACTTCTTCAGAAGTTTCTATTTTCCAATAAAAATTATGTTGATAGTCAGCGCTTGTCCTGTTTGCTTCTCCGTCTTCGTATTCATCTTTATTCAGCGCTTTCACTACTTTTCAACATTAAGAAAAGAAAACTAGAAGTACTCTAACCAACTCGCCTGCATCGCTACGTTTGTTTTCGTTGCCAGTGTTGCAGTAGCGTAGAAGACAAGAAATACTCGAGACATAGGAGCGTGCTGGGCTCTACGTGAATCGAGAGATTCGGATCCTGGCGCGTATGAAGAAAATTCGCAATGCAGTTCTCGGGACCCAAGTAAAGTGCATTTATCCTGCCATACGGGTCCGTGTCCACATTGCTACAAGTGTATTCAGTGCTTTTGATTTTGACTTCTTATCTCCTCCCTCCCTCCCCTTATAGGATACGTTTCAACGAACGTCTGGAATATAATTCACAGCAGAGTTTCAGAGTTGCAGCTCTTACAAAATACACGACGTTCGTTATTAAAAGTCTACTCAGCTCAATTTAGAAATCTTGGGGATGATGCTTGATTATACATCGACTGATAATGAACAAATGAGACGTCGTTGTGTTGTCCTATCTTATTTTTCCTCTTGTCCGTTTTTTTGACCGCTTATTAGCTAGTTTGCGCCATTACCATTATTTTAAGGAATGAATCTATTACAGCGAAGCTTTATATGGCTCCTTAGTCGGATTTGCTCGTGTCCATCGACAGAACAATAGTCGACAGAAAGTCATTCCATGAATTTTGAAGCAAAAAAACAAAAACAAGTTGCGCGGCCTTCAGGATTCAAATTTAGGGCCTCTGCGTAATAGTTGGGTGCGTTGCCACTCGGCCACGCACGCGGCGACGTGCAAAGAGCATAAAACTTGCTGCGCTTTGCGCAGAATAAACATAGACGACACAAAAAAAATATTGGGGCTCCGATCCACTTTGTGTAGGTGGCTGGCTAGCGAAGCTGCGGTATCACCTGCGACGTTTGCCCACAGCACTATACCAAACGATTGACGGAAGAAAAGCAAATGCACTGTACCAAAACCTTTCCAAGTCAGCCAACCAATTCAAGTCAGTCAACCACCAAGCATGGGTCATGCATGGTTTAACGTTAGCTAAGAATCTCTCTACAGTGAGAAGAGAAAAGCTCACCGTGTTCGACAGTGATCACAAAGCAGCTAGCAATGTCGTTTCAAGATAAAAGTTTTGGTACGGTGCATTTTTTTTTGTTCGTGAATTATTTGGTATAGTACAGTTGGCCATCGTTGCAGGTGATACCACAGCTTTGCTGGCCAACCCCTTCACAGTGAGAATTAGAGCGCTAACATTTTTATTCTTTATAATTGATTTTTTTGTTTGTTACAAACGAACACCTGAACAGTGCTTGAGGTGGAATAGTTGTTCTTGCATGGCACGACGTATAAACAGGTATGTCATGTACCGAGCGACTAGGCGGACGGGTGGAGCGAGCGCAGCTAACACTTCCTCGAATAATCAAAGCCCATGAACCAGCACTTTTAATGCATCACCTTGAGGTGAAGACAGAGATTGTACACGAACACTCGGTCATAGTTCGGCTAGCCCTCATGTCCAATCAATGCGTCGAAATACACTTGGCGTCGAGGACGGGTCCGGTTTCTGAGTTTGCGCTATCTTAGGATAATGAGGCTACCTGGATGTAAAAGAGGCTCTTCTCGCGCATCATTTGTTTTTTTATTTGGCGTTGGCGTAGCGCAAGGGCGCAAGTGCCGTGTGCTGTGCTCCCCAGTGCTTGCTACACCCGACGGTTCCTGCACCACCTCGGTCGAAGCTTGAGTTGTGACGTAAAAACAAGTAAAGTGTTCCCAACGACATGTTTTGTAAAATGAAGGCGATGTCTTGTGAACCACATGCAAATATATGGCGAAGCGTATGAAGAAGAAGTCCGTGTTTAATTTCTGTTAAAACAGAGAAAGTAAAGCACGGTCAACATCGTATTGCATTCATTGTTTTTTATAAGATAACGTTGTTTCTAAAGTGTTTCATTGCGAGCAACAGTCCATGTTTGTGGCACTCCACGAAACTCTGGTAGACTGTATGCGATTATTGCGCTGTGCTTTTTGTTTGTAATTTAAAAAAGAAAATCATAAAATTGGAACTTTTTTTTTAATGCAAGACTGCATTTTGACTACTTCCAACCTTCTGTAAAGAGAAACTGTCCGAAGACCTTATTCCATTCCCGCAACCCTGTACCGCTCGCTGCATATAAATTGTCAAGAAAGGACGTTTCCTGCTGGATCAAGAAAGTTCCTCCAGCTAAGAAAATCTGTTCGCATCAAATTTCACATCAACGACGTCACCAGTGATGGGTCTCAGGAACAGGGAAATATTTGTTCCTTGGTTTGTTGATGTTATATATTGCGTCTCTCTCCTACTGGAATGCAGTTCTGCTTTGAATATCCGGCAGATTACCATCAATTCCGAGTGAGTGTTTCGTAGTATATTGTCATGTGGAAATTCTGGGTTTATTCGAGCTTATTTTAATTAGATCTCTGATTCTCTGAAATTTGCAGTTCATTTGACTGTGTTACAAACAAAATAAATAAAGTCCGGGCATTATCACGTTGTCCTGAAGGAACTTTGATAAAAGGAAACCCCTTTTTGTCAGTAGTTCGAGATTTTGAAGGAAAGTGAATTCGCATTTCATCGAAACCACTCACAACGGGCTCTTATAAAACTTACCTAAAAAAGAGTTTTTATTTTTTTAAATTTTTCATTGTGACCTCAAATTGTTGAGTTTTTGTATAAATCAGAACTGACTAAGACGTTGTCGTTGAGGGTTTCTCGGATTTTTTCTAATTTATCCGAAAACACGCATCCTATGTATAATCGACTGCACAGCACGCCGTATAAGCCAAGGACAACAAATGCAACCACATGCGAGTACGCAGAACCGCCCAATTACGTGTATAAGCTTTCCGTACATACAAGGAAGAAGCAAAACGTTGCCATGTGTGCTGGTCAGAGAAGGAGTCCAGATGGCCCGCAGACTTAATTTAATAAAAGCCACAATAAATAGTTGAATGGGTTATGCCACGACAAAATTATCAGCCCCTTAAAGAAAGATTAGAACGTGCTGTGTACATCGGCGAAACCAAGAGCTTTCTGGAGAGAAATTGCCAGCGACAAACGACATTCGCAATTTCGATCACATGCGCAAGGGGACCGTTGATCACTGGGACGTTAGACACTACCACATTGACTTCAATGTCACCCGCATGTTCAGCATTAAAGTTACTACCGTCAAAGAAATTTCTTGAAATCATGGCGCATTCAGTCTACGCCCGAAAACTTTAATGGGTCCCTCGGCGCTTTGCCATCCATCTGCAACAACGGGCTTCCGATATCACGAAACCCTAGAGAAATTCACCACTATAAAAGAAAACAAAAACAAACAAAAAACACAAAAATGCTGATTGATCCTCAACGGCAACCGTCTGTCACCCTTGACGATAAGGCCGAGTACGCCTCGAAACATTAGGTCCCCAATTATTGATTTTTCGACGTTCCAATATTTTAATTCATCATGCTCCAATGAGACAGATCCCTATCAAATGTCCACGTTAAAACCCCAAGATATGTCTACCGCTGTCTAAACAACGATGATCTTTACAACGTTTTTCTCGTATTAGGCTTATATTTATGTATCTTGTCTATTTATCTTGTGTCCAGAAACAGCCGATACCTCATTACTGGTGCACATTTACACACACAGATACATTTTATGTTAAAGAAGCACAAAGACAAACAGAACACCGTTAGGAAATATGGATGGCTATGCCCTTTCAAAAAATAAACATCAAACATCAAATATCAAAATACCGCTCACTTCCCAAAATATCAACAACCGGTCTCAGTGCATTAAAATATCTTTGAATTTGACAAATAGTAAAAAATAAGCAGCTCTTGCACATTGAAAATGTGGTGACGACACTTCAAACGAAGGGCATATAGAGAAAGTAGAGAAACAAGTCTAGGGTAACGTATTTTGTTACCTACAATTTTACACAAAAATTCATATCTTCAAAAACTCCGGTGACCTAAGAATGCTTCCAAGGTTAGCCTAAGAAACATCGACTCGTAGCTAAAGAAGAGCCGGCGGCCGTATTAACAGTCGTGCATAATCCGTGTCAACTTTCCCTGCACACGTTTTAAGCTCTCAAAGCTGGTTACTCCCATACAGTTCCAGACTAGATAGCCAACCTCCCGTTTTTAACGCACAAGAGAGGTGTAAAACAAGATGAAACATGGCGGCTCTTTAAAATAAATCAAAGCCGCCCTTAAAAGTTCGAATGAGCCACAGGCATGATGGCGCAAGAAATCTGAGGAATTTCGCAGTATCTGTCGTCATTTATTTAGGGAGGGGAAATATATCTTGATTGGCCTGGCGTCTTGATTCCTTTTACCAAGCCTCTAATTTCGCTGCTCTGGGTAGAGTTGAGCGTTAATGTGAATTAAATAAATCACTTCACTCCAGTTTTGAGGAAACCCGATTTATTCACATTTTTACGTTTCTGGTATTTTTTAAACAATTCTACAGTGTTTATTAATGTTATAGCGTTGTAGCGACTCCTGAAGAAGAATGCAAAGAGGACCGCACGAACCAAGGGCAGATTAGAGCGGTTGCACAGCCCAAAGGAATAAGCACGTATTTATGGAAAGACCCATCAAAATATCGATGACTCGGAAAAGTAAACCGCAATATGCAAGCTACCAGTGAGCCCTAAAACGACAATCGCTACCATTACAGTGAAGTTTCCGACCTTCAGGCTTGCAGATCCAGTGCTCTGTTTCGCGCATATCGAATGTCTGTTCGCTAGGCGCAGCATAACACGGATAATTATATAATAAGCGCTCTTCAGCCAAGGGAGGCCGGCATAGTTCGAGATATAATAGTGAACCCTGCTGCCAAACATCCATACGAAAAAAAACACGTTACGCGCACGACGGCATCTGAGCAGCGGCTACTGCAACAACTACTTACAGTAGAAGAACTCGGTGATTGTAAACCATCTCAGATGCTACGATCCCTGCGACTTCTCGGAGATCGAGCTACTTCCTTTGATGGCGCCAAACTGCGCGAACTCGTTCTCCAGGAACTTCCTAATAGCGCACGAATGATATTGCTGACGTTGAGTAATATCTCTTTGCACTGTTTCGCCGAGCTTGCAGAAAAAAACTATTAAAAACTGCTATGCCATCTGTGGCCTCTGCCACAGCAGCTTCCATTAGGAAACATGTGTAGGAAACTCAACAGCTTTGAGACGAAGTACGCCAACTCACACAGCTGGTGGAGTCAAGACTTCGGATGCCTCGCTTCCCCCGCCCTCGCAACTCTGAACTAACGTGGCTCGAGCAACTTTAGAGTTCGACAAAGCAGCCGATCGCCACGTCAGTAGTTCCAATGAAACAGCACAAGAGGCTATTTCAGGGGGTGTTTGCGCTGGTACCATCACACTTTTGGTATCCATGCACGTCAATGCCAAGACCCCTGCTCCTTCCAGAAAAATAGTCGAATCAACTACTGACGGCGGCCAGTTGAGTTGAGTCGTCTCTCAGCCACCATTAAGTCTTTCCTCGTGCCAATCGTGAAACAAGAGTTCAATTTCTTATAGACATTGGAGCACAAGTTAGGGTGATACCCGCGACCTCCCTTGACAGTTAGATCACTGCATCAACGAAAGCTCTGCAAGCACCCGATGGAACAGCCCTCGCAACTTACGGGCAGAGATCTGCGACCGTGGACTTTAGTATACACCTTGAACTCACATGGATAATCATCGTTGCAGATATTGTATGCGCTATTATTGGTGACAATTTTTAACTCACTTCGTTCTTCTCGTGAACTTGACACCCAATAAGCTTTGAGACGTTACCGCTCACATTAGCATACGTGGGCTTCTCTCAAGTTCACCACTGCTCAGCCCTACGCTGCTTCGCGTAAAGACCGAAATGAAGCACAACACCATACTTCACAACTTCCCCAGTCTGATCCAGCCCTGCAACACAGAACAACCTGTGAAACACAATGTGCAGCATTTTATCAACACCACCGGCCGCCCTTGCATGCCCATGCCCGTCATCGAGCTCCCAAAAATATTGAGTGGCACGTCACAAAGTTTAACAGACGATGAATTTAGGACTGATGCGAACTTCATCGAGAAACTCATTAGGCATTAGGCGTAGTGGGGAATTTTCACGACACCTGATGCCAAAGAAAAGTGGTGACTGGAGGTCTTGTGGTGATTATCGTGCACAAAACAGACATGACTATCCCAGATTGGCACTCTATCCCTTACCTCCATGACATGTCTCCGAATCTCTATGTTACGTCAGTGTTTTCAAAACTAGACCTTAGTTCGAGCATATCATCAGAAACTCACTGCACCCGACGACATCCCGAAGGCAACAATCATAACTACGTTTGGACCTTTTGAATTCGTTCGGAAGTCGTTTGGGCTATGTACTGCTGTGTAAACATATTAACGTTTCACAGACAAGGTTCTCAAAGGACTAGACTTTTGTTTCGCCTATCTGAATGACATCCTGGTAGCCATTGCATCCAAGAAGAAACATGAACGGCACCTTTTTGAACTCTTGAAACGTGGGGACCAGTATGGAGTTGCCATCAATGACGTCAAATACGAGTTTGGTGCACAAACCCAAAATTTCTGGGAAATTATGTTAATAACCATGAACGTAGGCCTCTTTGACACGAATTTTAAGGCGATCCGCAACGCTTAAGCACCGTCTAGAACAAGTTTGCTCCGAGAGTTCCTAGGATTGGTAAAAGTTTTCCGTTGTTTTATACACGGCTGCGCTGAAATCTTTCAACCACTACATAACCTATCGGCGATTCTAAATTTCACAGCGTCATTCACATGGCCAAACACCAGATCAAAGTAATTAAATTCAATCAAGGCCTCGATAGCCAATGCGAGGTTACTAGTGTGCCCTGAACCCGATGCACCTAGTAGCATCATTGAAGATGTTTCGGACACAGCAGTAGAAACAGTACTACTGCAACCACATCGGAGAACAGTGGAAACCACTCCTTATCTCTTCAAAATATTGACACAAAGAAAAACACACTACAGTGTGTTTGGTCGTAAACGCTTTGGCACATATCTCAGCGTCGTTTTCGTTATTTTGTCGAAGGTCGCGAAATTTTTTATTCTCACAGGTCACAAGCCACTTACCCTCGACCTAACATCAAATAGAAAACACACATTCCTCGGGAACAAAGGCACTTAGCATTCGTCAACGGATTCAACACCGATATCCGACATATCAATGAAAACTCCATTGTGGCCGCTGACGCACTGTCACGTGTAGATAATGACGCATTGATCCTACCTGGCATTGAACAAATTAATTCCTCCTCGCAAAACACCAGCAAGAAGACAACTGTTTTTAAGTTGACACACAAGGCGCATCTCTGTGGCTAAAGGAAACCTTCGTTCAACTGACAGATAAGTATATTCTTCGCGATTGTTCAACAGAAGCATTACGACCTTAACTATAGCCCGCCTTCCGCAAGAAGGTCTTTAATTCTCTGCGCAGACTGTCACATCCTTGCATAAAATCTACGTAAAAACTGATCACTGCGCTTTTCGTCTAGTCGAAGATAAACTCGGATATCCGCACTTGGACAATAGCACGCACCTCCTGCCAAATGTCGAAGATCGATCGTTACTCAGTCACGCGAGTTGCAATGTTCCCGCCAACCACCAGGCCTTTCGATCAAGTTCATATAGACGTGCTTGGCCCCTTACCTCATTTCAGAGATCTCACGTATGTTTTGACCTGTATAGATTCTAACTTGGTAACCTGGTAGCGGTGGTCATATGGCATAACACTTCTATGTGCACATAAAACTTTTCAAAAGCAACTGCGCTGATGAAACTTTAAGAGCTACATCACTATTTACGGTCAACAGGATTTTAAGCAAGCATTTAGGAGACGCCAGGTAAGAAATTAAAGGCTAGCACTGAAGAACATAGGCTTCACTGGACAACAGGTCCTCATTCCAAGTTGTTTTTGTGTTAATACGTCGCAACAGCAACTGACCATAAAAAAGAAGTCGGTCCACTGTTCAGCACTTCTCATAATCGACGGCGCGACACTGAAGTCGTGATCGCAAGAAAACCCTGCCAAAGAAATTGCACTGACCAGATATTCGACTATGCTTTATCAGTTCCAGCCACCAGTATCTCAATCAAATCAAGGGAAAACATGGCGCAAAAAAATGGCTGGCACTTGGGGGATGCTGATACCAGGGAACTGCAGCACGTCTACGAAGCTTGGTTTTCGCGCTCATCCGTCAGAACAGAAACTCCTCTATAAGAGAGATGTCGGCATACTGCTCATCCCTTGGCAGTAGCCTCAGCCCGTCGGTACGGCTCTGCAATTCTAATCACACGTAAATGTTTTCAGATAAATGCAGAACCACCACTTACACACACGATGTCACTCAGATCAAGGAGGGTCGTCACGCAGAAAAACAACGTGTAGCATCTAAGAAACATCGGCACCACCGGACTGCAGAACATTAGCTCGTATTGTCCTTCCCTCTCGTAAGTTAGAACTACTGAAATTATAAAATGAACCTTTGAGCACATCCTCATTACTTGGTAGTAGCTGTGGTTCGGCGCTATGATTCTAATCGCGCGCAATCTATACCACACGAAATGTTATGACGATAATTAAAGTGCTGCAGCTTCACTTTCTTACAACATGATGTTTATCTGGTCAAGGACAGTAGTGACGCGAAAAATCTAAGGCTTACAATGCGGGGACGTTGGCAACATGGAACTGCAGGGCGTAAGCGCAGAACGGCCTTTATGCTCGTACGTCAGGACTCACCTATAAAGGGGACGTCGGCACACAGCTCAGCACTTGGCAGCAGCCACGGCATCGCACTACCATTATAACAGCACCTCAGTGTTGTACACGTTCCTCAAAAGAGGAACGGAAGCTCGTTCCTCGTTCCTCGTGATTTTTGAAACGCGTTCTCGTTACAAGTTTCATCTGCGAGAAAGGAACTCGTCCTCGTTACAGTTTAAAAAATGTAGCGTATCGTTACATATACGTTACATATTCAACTTACTTTTGTATTTTGCTAATTACCATATTTACTTAGATCAAACCAACTTTTTTTATCTATCCTATCAAATAGCAACATACGAATTTGAATGCCGTGATAGAAAGACACCAGAAGAAGACAACAAGCGAAAGCAAGGTTTCATTTGTTGATATATTCACTTTTAAAAAACTCAACGTTTTGCCAAATTCATGTTTCTAGTTGGCTATGCAGACGAGCCAAATGTACTGTTGCCCCACATTGCACGAGCGTTTTACAACAACCTCACACGTTTTAATCTAACAAACTCCCGTGTTCGAACTTAACAACGTTTGCTTCTCGATGTTACTGTCCGTAAGACGAGCAAGTGGAGAAGAGGGTAGGGCTTTTGGAAGGTCAGTCTTGAAAACCACCAGTCCCTCTTTGTGAAGGTTGAATTTGTTGTCCAGTTTGAAGGTGGGAGAAGAGGAGAGGGAATGAAGGTTAATTATTGTGCATCTGGCCAATGTTTGGGGTACAAAGGTGCGTTTGGTGTCTTGTAACCTGTTCTTTTGGTGTAACTGTAGGTTCCTTTGCGGAAGTTCAGTAATGGCTGCAGTCGGCCTGAGATTTGTGGGTGTATGAGCATTCGTGGAAGCAAAGAAAGTAGCTGAGTTTGAGACGTCCCTGTTTCTGTCTTTTCCTTCGACTAAATGTTTTTAGTTATGTACCGCAGTATCGGGCACTGAAAGAAGAATCAATCCTCACTAGCTCTCCTGCACCCTAGTGTTACCAATCGAGGACCCCACAAAATAAATTATAAGTAACAAAAAACTTAAAGAGATCCTGCTCTTCGAAAAGATATTGTTTTAATGCTTTTTCAGAATTCCCCTTTTAAAAGTAACATAGAAATATCCCCACTGGACGAAGAAAAAGGAACGCCGTTCCTTCTTCTGTTCCCGTAAAAATGTAACGAGTTTCCGTTCCAGTTCCACCAATGCAAAATCGAACGGTAGCGTTCCCTCGTTCCTCCTAAAAGGAACGCATTCCAGGAACGCCGTTCCTTGAACGCCGTTCAGTACAACACTGCAGCACCTTAAAGGGGTAGGGAAACGAAATTCCAGCGCTTATTTTTTAGCTTTAATCTATTGCATGTTGCCAGCATAACCTCAAAAACACCAGTTTTGTGTTGAAAGGCACAAGCAGACTAATTTTAAAGCTAATTAAACGATATTTTAATGTGCACCTGGTAGATGCATGCGGAGCCTATTTGGGAGGTAATCTAGCAAAGTTGGGGAACTCGCTACGCAGTCATGACGTAGCAGATTCCATCGGAGCAGCACCGCTCTTTGGCATTTCAACATTTTCCTTCTTAGCTTTCCTCCTCAACCCACAAATCGCGCATTGAACTAAACAGCCCAAGAAGACGGAAAGGAAGGACTCCCTCTTTCTCGGATTCGTGCAACCGGATACAGGCATTCTCCCCCTAGAAGATTAGCCAGTCACTCAAAACTCGGACGAAAGTTGCTTTCCCAACCCGTTCAGGCCTAAACTGACAGTGTTGTGGAAGCTACGTGCTCTTTAGGCCAGCCACACGCTCGTCACCCCAGGTGTACTTCGAACGGCTCGGTTGTAACGCGTTGACGCTATTGACACCACCACAACGTTGACAACGCCACCAACGGCAAAGCTCATAATCACGCCAGCCTTGCTACTTCACGAACGCCGGAAATCTTTTATTTCTGTTTTTGTTTGCGTCGGATATCCCATGTCGCATCACGGTCTCCGTTCGCTTCTCTTCAAGCGCTTCCTCGAGTGCACCGTTTGGAACGAAAAATATAGCCAATCGTTCAAAATATAAACGTGCGATTATCATTTACGGTTATTATCCGTGATGCTTGACTCATTTCCGAACGAAATTCGAATATTTCAATTTTTGTTTCCGTACCCCTTTAAGCCTTTCAGACGCACTCCGTACACTAAACACACATTGCTGCGTCAAAATTTGCAGCCAACGGGCTTTTAAGCAAGCCCGATGTATACGCCAGGCAAGAAAACAGCAGCACGCACAAACAGGCATTTGTCATTACTGCACCCAGATTGGTCGTTGCGCACGTACAACTCGTCTACGAAAGCAGACGGTCGACACTCTGGCAAACGCTTGAACGTATTCGCGAATGGGACATACTTTGCTAACCAAACGAAAAACACATTATTTGAGTAAAAAACTTCATATGGAAAGTCTAGAGATAACCATCGGTTAAATATTTAAACTCGATAAATCGGCATCCAGCAATCGAATATTTAAGCGATTAATCGGTTTCGTTCAATGCAATGCGTAATGGTTTTAAGAGAGTCAAAATAATGTGTTTGCCTTTGGTGAATATCTGATAAACAGTGCAATGTACGATTTGGGGTTTTTAATGAACCTTGATGTGCAGTTCAGAACAGCCAAAAGACACTCACACCCACCAAATATTACTTCAGCCGCAGAGGCAAAGAGGTTCATTGATATTCTCCGGCAATAGCGAACCTTTTTGATTGTTCACAACAGTCTCCGCTGCGCTAAACAGACACGTATAGAAGTAGAACATTCTGCACTTGTGTAGATTTACAAATCTCGCCCCTACAGTTTACTTTAGATCATAATTTCACCTAAAGTTTGCCTTCATACAGGTGTACTCGTTCACGTATGTGTGGTAAATGCGTTGAACGTTTAATGTTTTATTTCCTAGTCAAAATTTAAGCGATTAACCGATTAAAGAAATTAATCGCGATTAAAGCATTCATCAATTCATCGATAAGTTAATTGATCAGATGGCCAACCCTAATAAAAGCCTTTTATGAGGACTTGCTGTCGCTGCTTCCAAGCCCGTCTCTGGCAATGTTCATGAATAAGGAAATGGCTAGCGTTTGTAATAGATTAAAGGGTTATTGAAACGCCACCTTTTTGAATGCCAAAGGAATCGCTGCTAAGGGAGCTCAAACGAGAAATTCATGGACTACGAACGAATTTCAAGGATGCGAAAGTTACATGAATTTTACGAGAATGGCACTAAAAATAGCAAGGCAAAATTTTTGGAATTTTTTAGCAAAAACGTTAAGCTCAGATTGAAAGCTGAGTGTCTGAGTCAATCCTATTAAATACTGCTGAAAGCAATAATAAAAACGGAGGTCGTCTTGTTGCTCGTTAACATTTTAAAACAACCAGAGGTAAACAGGAATTCTATGACAACATAAAATGTGAAAGGGACGGAATCGAAGGTCGACGTCCTAACTGGATCGCGGAGAGCAAAGGATGATCTCAAAAGTTTGAGCATTGTTCGGTTTCCAAACAGAGTGTAAGGTGAGGACTGTTGAATTCTCAGATAAAACAAGCCGCCAAAGAAACACATATTTTTGACTTCCCAGTGTCCACACCGATCCAAATAAATAAACACTAGTGCACTTTTGTTTAAAAGTGCTCTTGGAATAAAGAAAAAAAAGTAGAAAGTGCCGTACCCAAGTTTTCTTACACGGAGAAGAAAATGTAATCATCGGGCTAACAGTTTAAGTTGGTGCATGCTGTTTATAAAATATTTTGTCAGATAGCTTCATTATCTCGATGGCGTTAACATTCCTTCATTTGTTGACCGATAGTTCAGCATATGCGCTTAATAAAAGTATTTTGTTAGGTTGCAAAATTTATTGACTGCCATTAAAGTTACAAAGAAGCCATGAACTCAGAGGTTTTCTTTTTTTACATCTGCTCCTCGCCGGTAGACGCAACGTCTGATGCAACGGAAGTTAGTAATCGACGTCATCTTTATCTGTGGAATTTGTTACCAGTGTTTCTTCTCCATTTTCAGCAGTGCTTTCTCTTCGAGACACATCATCTAGGATATTCATTGCCTGCTTTTGTTAGGAGTCTGGTCAGGGCTCATCTGCTATACCAAGGCTCAAATGAATAACGGCTAAGGCTCACAAGCAATAAGGGACAACACCAAAGATAGCGCTTCAGACCTGCAACCATCCATTTCCATCCGTAAGTCTGCTAAAATGTGTTAATCAAACGTTGGAACCCTGGAAAATCTTCTTTCATGAAGCTTGAGGATGCGGTTAAAGAATATTACATCGTTCCTATCGTAAGTACCTGCTTATAGGCGGGCCATGACTCACAGGAAGGCTACGTACTTTAGTATTCGCGACTCCAATTCACTATAGTTGCCGCCCCTAGCTTTCTAAAATGGCGGGTATGGTGAGGGTGGGAGATGCGTGCCGGCATACCAGTTGCTGAGCCTTTCTAGTATGCTGGCTTCAACTGAGCGACACAAATTATTGCAGCTTATACGAGGAAGCTAGGGTGTTATGAGCGTAGGTCACATTTTTATCCTGAAAACAACAGCGGTGTTTACCGTAATATTTACGCAAGTAGTCACGTTTTAATTCTGGAAGGCCACCGAAACTAACCTCTATTTTGGATTTCATTTCTCGGTATAGTTATTAATTTCGAATTATTTCATAACTCGAAATGTTTATCACAGTGTAATTATTGAGCTGAAGCAGTTATTCGCAGCAACTTTATTTTGGGACATACGTGTGAGGTCCAAGCACTTCAAAATATTTTGGAGAGTTCAGTGTCCTTTTAAATACACGGTCTTTCATTAACCTTAGAGCTAACAAAAAAGATTGTATTTGTTGAAAACAAATCAGGGCTGTTATTTGTGTGATTTTTCTCCTGTATTTTCTCGCTAAGGTAATTGTCATGTGAAATAATGAACTGCGGGCCTTTTAATGGTTTTTTGGGGTATTTAGATGAATAACGACTCCAACATTATTCACAGCACAAGAATAACAGAATCCAATCAATTTTTACAAAATATCACCACGGGTAACGAGTTCACATGTTCACAAAAAGTACAAATTAAGAAACACTGTTCTCCCCATAAAAACCCAAATACGGAATTCAAGTCAGATAGCAGAAATGTGTGTGTTCCTTAAGAAATGCGTGACGCATTGGACTTTATATTACACCCAGTGTTTGACTGTTTGTTTGTCTTAATAAGAATGTCAAAATTGCTCATATGAAAAGAAATTAGACCTGTCTGGGACGACTATTACTTTTAAATGACCTGCTTGTGTGATCGTGGTGTTTATTACGCACCTATACTTGCGCAATGCGTGTTGGTGGCCTACATGCCTCAAGTTGTATTAATATGACCACAACTAAAATATTTTAATACATTGTTTTTTAAGCTCTAATATAATTTGTGGAATATTGTCCAATTTCAAACGCTCGAACCACTATGGCAATCAAAAGTGAACATATTAACATCGCTGGTGCCAATAGCCCCATTTTCTTTTAACACATTATAAAATACAAATTGTCTAAAATAATTAAAATATTTCAGCTAATCTGAGAAATTTATGTAAAATTACATTAATTATGAATAAGGCAAATAGTGCTATCAGAGTCGCAACAATAGACAATCGGCAAAATTTCCAGTCGCCGAAAATTCTTCCAAAACCAAATACCACAAAAAAAAAGAACAGGATTCTTTTTTTTTTATGCATCACAAATATTTTAGAACATTTAGTTTTTATAATTTTTATGCGCCGTCGTCTTGCCAATTTCAGCTTTTCCAGTTCAAAGGAATGCCGACCCACTTGCACGTCTGCTCACTGCAGCACTTTTCGTCGGCGTTGGAAACCGGTGAAACAGTAGAGTCTGAGTATTGCGTATACGAGCCAACGAAAGCACCATGTGTTTGCGTTAGCGTTGCGCACAATGCACGTACGCTGAGCCCGAAATTGCGCCCTTGAACTGCGTGCTCCAGCGTAGAGCACGCAGCACTAACGCAAATGCGGAGCGCATGCGTTAGCTTCTCTACGCTGCTCTAAAACTCTCTAAGAAGGGACAATCACATATTGGCTGCAGCACTACATTGGGACAGTGAAAAATGTTTTCATTCCGAGATTACATTTTATGAGCCACGATCGCGAGCAGTTTCGCCGTGCCCACTGAGCAGGAGAACCGCGGGACCCTACCTATAGCGCTTCCCATTTCTGCCGCGGGAGGGCGAGCAACGAGCTGGAGACGCGAATGGCACTCACAGAATTAGTGGAGCCAGTAGTAAAATGAATGCCGTAAATTTGCAGTACATACAATTTATGGTAAAGGAAATCCTTCTCCAGATGCGGGGATGTTATTCTTTCCCCCAAAAAATACGGTTGCCATTTTATTGTGCATCTGAACTAAGTAACAGTGTATTATGTACCATGCAATAAAAAGTAAACGCTGGAGCGAACGTTTCTTAGATGGTAACGCACGCGACTGTGACGCGTAGGCACTGGGTTCGAACCCCGCCTGTGTTGCATTTTGTTTACCGTTCTAGAATTATGAATCTGGATACTTATCATGCGTACTGCTGTAGAAACTTGGTGTTAACCGGGAGTGCATAAAAGCAGCGCGCGGTATTGCCACTCTTCCGTCGCGGCGGGATATGTGGCAAAGTTTTTGATTCAATCGAAGGTATAAGCAATGGTGGGTGAGGCTCGTTAAGCAGTATAAACTGCTTTTTTTCCCAACCACCCTAGTTCGTTCTTTCAAACTGAATAAAGGTTGACTGGATGAAGTTCGCCTCAGAAGGCATTTATTTCGAGTTCGACATTCATCCGCTTTTTCAGTAGTGAAACGTGTTGTGTGTCATAACTTTTCTGACAAGGGTAAATAAATAAAGTAATAAAACACCCTTTATTAATTACTTTGCTGATTTAAGGTACGTTTCGTCCGCCTAAAAAACATCAGCCACCACTTTTTACAAAAGCAGTTTTGCAAAGTCTAGCGGGTCAAAAGGCACAATAAAATACCACAAAAAGAAAGACGTCATTGACTCATAAGGAGATACGGCTTTAATAAAGTAATCGCCTGCATCGTTGGAAACATTCACTAGTTTGAGCAGGGGGACTCAAGCACACGATCATACTTATGAAAAAAGCCTCAACCGAAATAGAAATGGAGAGGGGTAACTGCTTGTTCTAAAAATATTATAAGGCTTTTATCCGTAAGTTAGTCTCCTGAATACCTCGATCTAGCAAAGCTCACATGAACATATCCTATGCTATGGCATGTAAGTTGTGCATATTCTTGAATGAACAGGACCCGCTGTAAAGTGGAGACAGGGGTAATAAATTGCAGCATTATAGGCTGCAGAAAGAAATCTCCTGGTATCCTTTGAACTTTGAACTTTAATTTTCGCAATATTATGCCGAGAACACCGGGCAGAACGCTATCAAGAGCTAGCATGACTGACGTGTGGTGCCCTTACACGTAGAGAGAATGCATGATGTAAAAACAATTCTATTTAGACATTCCTACAAAATATACAAATCAATTCAACGCATTACAAAAAATTCCTACCAAAACAATTGAAAACATCCCTAGGAAATTCCCGCGAATCAATTCTATTTAACCAAAAAAAAGTGAGCACGTTTTGTTTTAGGTATACAATGAATATCATTGCGGTTCATGCAAATGTTGTTGAGCAGTGTAGGTACGTTAGGAGCAAGAGACTGCAGTGCATAATTTTTGTATAGAAATAAGGGACGGTCCAGATTTCCTGTGACGAACATCGATGACTGATTCACGTTTAGTCAGGCTTGCTATATTCGCCAAAAAAGGAATAAACTCCATATTTGAAAAGGCCTAAGCAAACAAGCGATAGATATAAACACAGGATACTTTTACGGCAATGTACCTCTAAAATAAAGGTTCGGCATGTGCGTTGAAGGGAACATTTGCAATAAAACGAAGCAATTTTTTAAAAAAATTGTTAGTTTGCTGATTTTAGTTTTTTCATTGTGCCCCAGACTAAATGCCAATAGTTGATTTGTGAGCCGAACATAACATGGTAAATTTGAATCTTAGCCTTTGTAGGCAAAATAAAGAGGCAGTGGCCGATAATGCCGGCTGCCTTTGCCAGTTTTGAGTTAGGAATTCTATATGATAAACCCATTGAATATATTCTGAAAAAAAAATGACGACTAGTGGTTTATGATGGTTTACTATTTCAATCTGTTTGCACTCAATTTTAAGTCAATGATTAGCATGAATTTGTTTATTTACTGATCTAAATAAAATCGCTTTGCTTTTTGCGGTACATATTTCATTTCTGTTTTCTACTGACCATAAAAGAAACTTCTCAAGACAGCCTTATCTATAATTATCAGTTCATCAATATTCGTCGCAGTAATGAATATACTAGAATCATCAACACACACTATGAAATATGAATGGTGACAGATCTTGACGATGCCATTAATATACACATTAAACAGAAGTGAGCCATATACTGCACTGTGGAACGCCAGACTTCACTAGTGGCAACGAACAATTATAGGATGACTGAAGTCACTAGGCTCTATCTAAAATGGACCGTAAATATCGACGCCTGCACGAAGCAACCTAACCTTGTCGTCAAAGGTGTATTCCACAGGTACTTTTTTTCTTGTAAATTTATAAAGCGTAGCTTCCTTTCTGTAAGAAATAGCGCCAAAAAACTTGCCAGGGTCTACGGTGGGCGGCACTGCAGACGACTGAGTCGTTTGGCGGGCGTATTTGGCGCACGTATTGAAATGTGACATCGGGAGCAACGTCCGAAGGTGTAGCCGACCAGCGAAAGAATGCAGACGACGCGCAGACGAAATCCGTCAGAAGCAAAAACGCCGTCGTTATGCACCGGCGTTTTTCTTTTTGTTTTTGCTTTTTTAACTTTAAGTTTTTTTGTTGTTGTTTGCATTTATTTTGAAATTAAATGTACACTATAAAAAATTATCTTCATTTTAGTAAATCACGGTCGTCGCGAGCAGTCTCGATAAGGAGGTAGAGCCACTCACCAATTCGTGCTCCAAAGGCGCCCCACCGCTTGACTCAGTTGCCCGCCGTTAACCCTTGACGAGTTTTTTGGCCCTATATTTTACAGAAAGATATCCACGATCTTTTAATTTTACAAAAAAAAGCAACAACAACGGACCTGTGAAATACACCTTTGACGAAAAGTTTCGATTGCTTCGTGCAGGTGTTGAATTTTACGGTCCATTTTAGATCGCGCCAGGTGACTTCAGATATGCTATATAACCCTTGACTGTGATACACTGTTTGTGATGTTTTAGGTATGAATTAATAAGTTCTAAAAACTTGCTCCGTACGCTATAGTAGGAAAGTCTGTCAAGGAGGGTTGTTCGGTTAAGAAAATCAAAATCATTACTAGAGCCAATAAAAAGTCCCAATGTCAAACATCTATGCACTATACTTCTTAATATTAGTTCCTTCTGAGATAACAAAGCGCATTCTGTGAACTTTCTCTTGCGGAAACCAAATTAAAAGTAAGTTAACGCTGGATGTAGAATTTAAAAAATCCTCTAAACGACGAAAAATACTTTTTTCTAGCCCATTAAAAAATACGGGTAGTACAGATATTTATTTATCACTTGTAACTACATTTTTATCACCTCAATTATGCAACATGGTAACTTTTACGAGTTTCCTGGTATTTAGAAACTTTGCACTTGACAAGGCCTGGTTCAGTATGTATACTAATACTGAGACAATTATATCAATCACAAATTAAACGGGCTTTATTTGTATGCCATCAATGTCTTGACCTCTGTTGTTACTAGGTCCCATAAATTCACTACACACTTCTGATTCGTCCGTAGGTGCCAGAAAAACAGATTCGTCTACTCGACTCGAGATAAACGAGGCCGCACACTCATTGTGAACGCTGGAAGGTAAGTCTGAGAACTGGCGGTTAAAATACCCGGAGAGCGGCATTTCTGACACATCCTTTGAGCGACAGATATTAAAAGCGTATCTATTGATTTCTTTGGATTGCTGCGTTGAAGAACTTTGTTTATGGACTGCCATACAATGGCGGGGCGCTTTTTGTGTGTGTCGTGAAAAATACGTTTGTGAAAATTTGCCTTTGCCTTTTAGAGTGCAGCTCTCACGCACCCGCTTCCGGCTTAAGCGGCGTCGCCGTCGCCGTAACCGCGCGTTACATAATGGGACTTCTTCCATATTGACGTCACACGTGACCTCACGTGTGACGTCACTGAGGTCATGAGTGACATCCGCAAGGTCACTCGTAAAGGTAACGACGAAGGTCACGGCGTTGACAGTGAAGGTCACGTGAAGGTCCCGACCTTTACATGATTTTCTCGGGCGACGTCAGGAGGGTCACTAGGGTCACTGGAGGAGGAGGGGAGGAGGAGAGGGTATGGAGGAAGGGGGAATACCCTACTCTTTGTACCCTCCCGTCTTCCTCCTCAAAAGCTGAGCTCTAGTTCGGCATTACAGGGAATCGTAAACGTCTTTCATTTTTTTTTATTCCAGATGTAAGTTGATTACTATATTTCCTGAACGCAGTAATATCACGGTCATATTTTTGTGTTAAAACCTCTGTAATACCCTGCCTGAAGGGGTCTTGAAGGTCAGTTAAAACAAAGAAGTAAATATTTTGACGAGAGGAAGGTCCGATGCGAGTGATTTTTGTCGTGTATCATTGATGAAATATTTGAGGTAGACCATGGTTTACTTATTCGCTTTTACACCGTGACCGTCTTATACGAAAAAATACGCAACGTAAATAGACTTAACGTACTCATAAACTCATCATAGGCGAGGTTCACGCACTGCTTCAAAACTACAGTGCTCCCGTCAGTTCCATAACATTATTTCTTAAAAATTGCAGTCGGTGGTCTGCGATAGGTTGAAAAGTGAAATGTTTACTAACGCCGATGGATAATTGGTTAGTTTTGAAACACACAAATATCGCAAAATGATCGCTTAAGACATTACTCATCGTACCTGCCCTGCCAACAGCAGCGTTTATATTTGTAATGAAAGCATCAATAGCAGTCGATGTAGAATGGGTAATTAGGATAGGGCTGAAGTAGCTAACTTGCATATCGAAACATCGGCCGCCACACTGATGGTTCCCGGAGGCTTCTTTGGAAGTGAAACAGCGAATAGGCTTACGAAGAAAGCTTATTCGTTCCGCTAAATTTTCTACTTCTAAACTAGTTTATTTTATTTTCAGGGTGATTCGCTTGCTCAAGAATTTATTGAAACACCTAAAGGCTCAAAACGCCTCCACGAGTAAGCCGCTCCAAAACCCCGTCGTCAAGTATGGGCCCTCTCTTGGAGTACATCCTGTTTGGAGTGCTCACCTCATCTAACCTAGCTGTAGGCCTCTACTTCTCATTCGCAAAACGATCGAAGAAAGCCGGCACGGACGAGATGTTCCTGGCGAGTCGATCTCTGGGCAGCTTTCCGCTGGCAATGTCCGTGCTCGCATCCATGATGTCAGCTCTGGGCGTAGTCGGTTTCGTCGCCCACTACTACTACTACGGCTTTCACTTCAACTGGGCTTTCTTGTCTCAGATCGTCGTCTTGCCCATGGTGATGAACGTCATGGTTCCCTTGCTCTATAAACAGCGAGTGACGTCCATTTTTGAGGTGAGCGTTTGTGCTTTAAGATATCGGATCCATTCTGTCATCGGCAATTACGTATCTTTTGGTTGTTTACAATGTTTGTTAATGCCGCTAGCCATCTCGTACAAGTCGCTTTACCACAACCACCATAATTGAGAGCACATTTGTTTTAGAAAGAACGACCGTCTTTAAGTTCATCATACTGATATGTGGTGCCATTCTATTTCTAAGACCTGCAGCAAAAGGACATGCGGCCACACAAATATACTCCAACTAATGTCACTTCTGCAGGCTCTAGGCCCTCGACAAGCCCAAAGGTTATTGAAAATAGGTAGGTCGGGCTGAATGCGGGACAACTGAAATTTCTCCCTGCCGTTTACCCTCTTCCTGACTACAGTAGGAAGCAGAAACTACGCCCTTTACCGAGAAACTTCAGCGCCTCCTTTGGTGCCTCGGTACTGAGCCTCTCGTACGGGGGAGACACTGTCGCCGTATAGTCTCGTAATATCGCGTTGCTACGTTACTGGACGTTAGAAGAAATTCTGCAACCTTGCTCTCGTTTTCAGACTTCGTACACAAGCGTTTACTTTGGCGTTCTCATATACGAAGATAAAACACAATAAAGGGGTGGAGCGGCGCAGGTTAAAATATGGCGCCACCCTGCAAGGCGGTAAAGACTCCTAGTCAAGACTTCCTAGTCAGGACTTCCTAGTCAGGACTCCCTAGTCAAGACTCCTAGTAACTTCAAGATTCCCACCAGCGCGCCCTATGAGGCACTGGCTGCGTGAAGCAGCAACCGCTCGCGTGTTACAGTTAGCAATTTCAGCTTCATTAAAGACCTGCTTAACAAAAACTGTAGACGAAAGGTAGCGCAACTTGGTCTTCTTGCGTTATAGTTGCCAAATAGGTTAAACATATCACCAGGTTTAGTTGAAAGATGCAATAAATGTTTCTACATTAGGGTAGAGGATACCCGCAAGTTAAATGTTCGAATGTAAGCTGCCAATACTTGGTGACTAGTTAAGAATGCTACGGTCAGTACCCCTAAAGAAAAAAAATATATCAGTCTACCAGCCAATAATTTCTGCTCGTTTGACTCTGTGTAAACACACGTGTATATAGGGATTTTTTCACCACAGAAGTATATAATGGGTACACTCGCTGCGGATAAAGTTTAACGACATGGTGACGCTTTGCCGGACTCCTGTTTCCTTCTTTTGCTCATTTTCTTTTAGCCTCTGTGTCTACTTACCACACTATGTATAACAGGTTAAGGCAGAAGCTCTTCCGGGCCTCATCTATATGTCATGCGATATCACGCAGGTACACTGGCTGCCAGCTAATAATTGCGTCGTACTCAGACGCCAACGAGAATCGCTTGCTCCGCTTCCTACGGCATTCGAAGTCGTAAAGGGCACGATTCACAGCCCTGTTTTAGAGTTCGATTCTCACGACGGTGGAAGGATTCGACGCTCGCATTCAACTTTCGAGGAGAAATATTCTATATTCCTCGCTCGTCACCGACTGTGTATAAACTTATTTGGTACGTGTATTTGGTCTGGAAGAAAACGGGAGATAAAGACAGGCGAGTTTGCAAAGAGTTATTCCTTCATATATACGCACGTTCAATATATCTTCCCCTCAACAAGGATACTCAAAGTGACAGCTTTAGCTAAAAGCTTTCCAAATTGTCGAGGGGCCTGAATAATAACCATAGCTAGAACCAAAGCCTTTACTATCTAGATGCCTGTCATACGAGCGCTGCGCGTCCTGCAATGCCCTCTCATCTTACCCTCTCCCACACGGTCGAAACGGCTGCCAGAGACGTGAGACTCGACGACACCGGCGTCTGTTCAGACCAGGATAAAAAGCACAGGCAACATCTCCTGGAAATCATCACCAGGAAATTTATGAAGCCTCCCTTCAGAAATTGTGCTTTGGGAGTGGAAGCTCTTTTGAGCAGACACCCCTATACTACAAAGTTGTTGAAGTTGTAGAAGCATCGGGCGCGTACAGCTTGTGCAGCAGAATTGCTCAAGTAACGTTCTGCCATGCACGCAAATTTGCATTTCTGCCATCTTTTTTAATGTAGAATGTATGTCGGAAATGCCTTTTTGAAGACCACACGTTAATGGCAGTTCCTAAAACACAATTTGCATAATAGCTGCAACACTCTAAAAACTCGTCTTCACGGTCGATTCCTTCGTGTCTTCATTGACGCATGAATGGATATATGTCAAACGGCCTTATTTTTGTGGGTTTCATATTTTGCGAAGGGTTTGTTTCGGAAATATTTCGCGGGCACAAAATGTTGATACTGAGAGAGATATACGCTTTCTCAAGTTACAAAACATTACGTTCTCGCGACATTATATTGTTTACGGTGTCATTAAGAGGCGACTAGCCACACCAGCAATAGAAACGGAGCGCGATAGCGCGGATAAATGTTGGAGGCGGGCGCCACCGGGTGGCGTTCGTCTGCGATTCAAAGGCAGGCTGGCCGCAAAGGTAGAGCTGAGCCATCTGACAAGCATCTTTCTAGAGGAGGCATTGCTAGAACGTGCTCAGAGTTAAGGAACCCTAAACCTTTTTATTCTGTAAGTATAATTCAAATGCTAACATAATTATCGTTAGCAGAGAAGTCTCTGAAAGGATCAGCTAAATAATGTTTTATATGTAGAATAATTAAAAAAAGAACATCTCCCGTTTATATAGTAGCATGGTGTAATAGTGGGGCTCATAATGCTTTTTGTTTTTAACTACACACTTCTTTTCATCAACATACTGCCTCATACCCCAAAGAAGGAGGCTATAATATGGTTATATGTTGGCCACTAATATTTTATTAAAGCTTAAAACAGGTACCAAATATGGAGGTTTAAGCCTAAGCCTCAAAAGCATGAAAAGTGCTAATAATATATATATATATATATATATATATATATATATATATATATATATATATATATATATATATATATATATATATATATATATATATATAAAGAGGGTTTTAAAGTCCCGTCACTTCACAAAATTTACTTTCTAGTGGCAGAGATTGCCATCCGGAAGGCCTTGGTGAAACATGGACTAATTATATTGTTTATAGTGTGCCAGTGAACTTTACGGAACTTTTAGTATTTTCAAAATGCAGATGTGAAAAAGCCGTGATGTTCCTCTTTACTAAACTACAACTGTCAATTTTAATTTATGAGATGTGCATTTCTGTTTTCAGTACGTTCGCATGAGGTTCGGCCGAAATATAGGCCTTGTGAGCTGCGGTCTTTATATTCTGATGAGTGTAAGTATTTGTCTATTTCATTACATTCTTAACAATATTAATATAAGATATGTCTCCAGAAAGTGCATGTAACACTTTAAAAGCATTTTATTGACGCCGCTTGCCTGTATTTTTGATCTACGCAAGAAAAAACGTACACATATCAAAATGGCGGAACACGTCACAAAATTTTAATTGTGACATTGACATGCAATATAGTGGTTGATAAACGATTCGCAATGTTAGGATTTAAGAAGGCAGTCGTGCCATTGATTGATACGAATACTCTGTAAACCCGGTTTATTTTATTCCAGCAATCACTTGGAGCTGTGGCGCTCTATTCGGCATCCGTGGCCGTTTCTACAAGTAGGTAAACTGAAGTAGCAAAGTGTTCACAGCAACCAAAGCCTCTTCTACGCGCTATAAAACCTTCAGCTAAAAAAGTATTTTTTTGCATATATAGTTTGAAGTTTTTGAGTGTACTCTCACAAGCTAGTGCCGTGTATGCTGATCCACAAATCAACAACCGGTGGTATTATTTTAGTCCGCTTAACCAACGAGAATGGCAAGCGGTATCACATCGAAATGCAGTCTCAGTGGAGTAACGCTTCCACTCTTTTGCGCATGAAACTGTTTACCCTCTGACGCATAATAGCGATCACCCTTGTCATTGAACTAGTCTTTAACGAGGAACTAAGTATTGCATTTTCCAGTGTATGGCGGTAGAGCAAACATTAACGAACCAAAAAGAGTGCCGGGCATGCAGTTCGTATGTCGATCCTTGGCTATTATGTTAGACATATGGAAGTCAAGCATATAGTTGTAAATTTCTATTCAACTACTTTAACGCAGGTCACCTAACTGAATATGACATACTCAATTAAGTAAAACGCTATATTCGGCTGAGTAATACATTTTAACAATAAGGGAATTTCGATGTTTCTGGCGAACCTTTTCCCACTGTGCCGTAAGCTGCACAATGTACTAGTTTAAGATATTATTCATTGTTGCATTTATAAGGTACGTTTAGCTATATATAATGAAACAACTGCAACTAATAGTTACCGCGTATTCTAACGCTCTTTGTTGCACATTTTATTGAAATTAACGGCGCTGTACGACGCCATAGTTCTTCAAGTTTACAACGATACTTGCAAAGTGGGGAAAGCAATTATTTCTATTTGTGAATGTATATGTAGTAGATTGTGGTTTTATGGCGCAAAAGCAACTAAGGCTATGATGCGCCATGTGAACGTATATATATATATATATATATATATATATATATATATATATATATATATATATATATATATATATATATATATATATATATATACTTGTCCCAACACTGGTTTTACCAAGATTAACTCCGTTTTTTCGTATATTTTACAATTTATTAAGGTGTGTTGCCTTTTTAGTTTTATAGTATTGAACCATTGGGCGATATATTTATTTAGTGAATATTTTTTTCATATCGTGGGTATTTTTTCATAAACCTTTTTCTTCACGTGACGATTATATACCTATGAAAAGAACGACGTTCATTGAGGTTTTTAACGGACTGGGGAAAAGTGAGGAAATTGAGAAAAATATTCACAAAGTTTTCAAGTTGGTTGGCTAATATTGGCATGTAAGTAAGTAAGTGGCCGGGAATTGAGCACAGCCTCGATGTCAGTTAGTACCATCGTTAGTTCTTCAAGAGACAACCTCTGTCATCCAAGCATATTTCGAAGGCACATTTCAAATGACCGCACCTCCCCCTCCCCCCCCCAGCCTCCCCACCTGGCTTCCCGTTATACAATGCACTTCCAGGTGGCTCGGTGAACACTGCAGAAGTCTTGGGATTCCGCACAGAAAATAGCCTCCCGCAAGGACGTCATGTCCTTCGCTGCTCTCTTGAATGTAAGCGCGTTGTCGCTATAAAAGGTGCTTGGGAGATCTCCTCATGACACGAAAAGAAGCGGAGAAAGGCTAAGAGAAATGACGCCGTGACCGCGGTGGATACCACCTCGAGGTGTATTGCCCGAGTGAACGCGCAAGTGATCAAGGCAACGTAGGCCTTAACGCACTGCCCGGTCGAGTCGACTAACAGTGGCCCCGCGAAGTCGATTCCCACGACTTGAAAACGCTGACTCTCCTCCACAATGTCCCATGGTAGCGGAGCAACGGGTGCCGTGTGCGGTTTTGATTGGAACCGCCCACGGATGCGACATTCCGCGATGATATTCTTCACGGCTCGTCGTGAACTTAAGAGCCAACATGTTTCACGTATTTCTGTCAGAGTAGCCTGCAAGGCTTGCAGTAATACTCTGAGGTGAGCATCCAGGAGAAGCAACTTGGTAAAAGGGTGATCTCCTAATAGGAAAATAGGATGTCTCATCTCCTCCTAGGCTGTAGCTTAGTAAAGTCTGCCTCAGCTACGCAAGGTTCCTGTGTCATCAAGAAAGGCCTGCAAGCCCGTTATTTTCGGTCCTTTTGAAATACTTCCGCTTTGAACCAGCTCCTGAATCTCTCTGCCGAAACGTTTTCGTTGAGCATTCTTGACTCAAGGAGCTTCTGCATCTGTAATATCATCTGCCGTTAGGGGAAGTTCAGGTGACTTGTTAACTCGACGACACTCAACATGTTGGTATAACTGCTGAAATTGTACACTGTCTAGAGTGCGGCTGGTGCACTTGCAGTGGTCAGCAGTATTTCAACTTGCTGTTGTCTCCATCAATTTCGTCGAGGTTCTCGTTTTCTGACGTACTGCCAATCGGCTGTTTCGTTCTTATTGTGAATCCATTTGGGCCCAGACCACCATAACTGATGCGCACTTAGCTGCATTACCGCCTTCCCCTAAGGGCATCAGCTGGGCTCGCGGTGCCTGGAAAGTGATGTCAATTAGAGGAATTGCTTAGTGCTTGTATTTATCTCACTCGGTTGCTGACGAAAGGTTTCCAGGATGTTGCAGATCCTTTAATCCAACCGAACGTTGTCATAGAATATGTCCAGTGCCACCGTGCAACTGCGGCACCAAACAAAACGGTACACAGATATTTAGCCCTACGTGCTCCCAGGAGTGCTTCCATCAGTTCTAGCCGCGGGAGGGTCAGCGACTTAAGCAGGGCAACTCTGAACTTGACAAATACCAGTGACGCTGACATTTTCTTTTTTGTCCGCGGCGTGAAGGTAGGCACAGGCACTATAAGCCTGAGGGCTGGCGTCTGTGAAGGAGTGAAGCTCCAGCTTGCTCTCGCCATCCACATTCTGTGTTTCTGGAGCCATAATGCGTGCAAGTACTTTAACTCGGCGTACTATGTTGTCCGCTCTCGCCGTAGCGCTTCTGGTAGTTCTTCACCCCATCCCAAAGCAAGCATGTTGCGATATAGGTTGAAAGACACTCTTTACTCATATAACATAGGTGAGAGGAACCCTAGGGGATCTAAAATCCTGGCAGACACTTTGAAACCAGAGCGTTTCGTAGTCATGTTTGTCGACTGAATCTCCGAAAGATGGTCACCAGAGAACTTGAAGGAATTTGTATTTTTACGCCGCACCAGTCCCCCTACCTTTGTGACTTGTGGGACCTGATGGACGTGATGTGAGGTGAATTATTTGTATTTCCCCTCCTTTTGATTGAAGAGGCTCTGCAGTTGGTAGAAATTGGTATTCCACTTGCGTAGTTACATGCCGGCCTCCCTGAGCAATGTCTGTGCGCCGTCAGCGAGTGTTCAAGTCTCATCGATGCTTGCTGCTATAATCAGTAGGTCGTCCACGTAAAATAGTTAAGTAACATGGCCGCGATGCCTTTGCTCGAGCCACTCACGTACTCCAAGCGATGACGAAAGTTTTATATCGGACAGCGGCCCGTCTGGTCTGGCTGTCTTCTCAAACCAAAGAAACCAGAGAGCGTCCCTGTCACGCTCTGCAATATCTACCTGTAAAAAAAACCTTCTGGATGTCAGCTGTGACAGCCACCTTTAGTATACAGAATCGCTGCAGCAACGGCAAGAGTTTTGTAATGATGCTATGCCCCGTCTCAAGATGGTCGTTGAGGGATCCGGTGTTTCACGCGTGTGATGAGGCGTAGAACACCACTGCGATTCTTGTCGATTCCCAGTTGGCATGAATCCCCACTTGATGAGGCATATAATAAACACGTCCGTCGCATTGGGACTTTTCGTTCACCTCTTCCGCCTGTCCATCCTCATGTAATTGCTTATCGCATTGTCATACAGTGTGATGGAGCCATCGTGCCTGAGATGTCGAATCAGGCTGTAGAGTCTAGCGCTAGCAGTGATGATGTAATTTATTTTCAAGTGTCGCTCTTGTTTCCTTCCATGGTAACGGACTTCGTAATGGCCATTCTTCTAAATTATTTTTTCTGTTAATTGTTCGAGTACGGTACTATTTTGCGGTTTCTTATTGGTCGGTTCATCCATGATTCCAATGGCCTCCGCTTCCCAGAAGTTACTTAACACGGCCCCATGGTCTGAGGTGGTCACTGTCACTCCCAACACGCATACCATAAATATTGTGGTAGTATTCGACAAGACTCTCACATTGACTGTTGGACCCTGCTGGATCCTAGGGTAGTTGAAATGGCCACCAGGCCGGGGCTGGATGATGAGGGGCGTGTTTCGACAGTTAACATTTTCCACATCTGGTCAGCTCCAAATAGCAAGCTTATGCCCACCTTTGCTTTGACGGAGTGAAACATCAACTAGTCAGCGACGGACCCTGTGATTCTTTTAAGGATCGAGTGTTCGACGCCGCTTTCGTTGATATCTTGGCAGATGAATAGGACGACAACGGCTTCCACAACGTACAACGTCGTCACAAACTGGCCTCGAATTCGTAGTTTGACCAGCCTTTTCTTGCATTCGTACGCCGGGGGCCTATTTTTTAAGTGGCTTGAAGCACCATTTGAAATATAAACGAGTTGCTTGAAAATAGGCAATACTTCCTCAAGCCGCCCTTCCACAACGTTGAGCGCAAAGAGCGCATGGGACGAGTCATAGACGATGTCGTCGCTCGCTACGCCAAAGCTTAACGTTCATGTTCGGTCGTAGCCACGCAGGTAAAGATGGAAACCAAGTTGCTCTTCCAGTGATGTACTTATACCGCGCGTTGGATCACGACACTCCAGTTTTGAGCAAAGTCAAAGTGCGAGAGGACGGCACGTGACTTCACATGCGCTTTCTCGAGCCATATGGCTCTTCGCTGGGCGCGTCTGCTGAAGAACTGGTGAATGTATTTTTTGTCCATTTCTGAAGCTCGTTAAAAAAAGCAGTAGCATCCAAATGTGTTTTGTTTTGTAGTTGTTGTTTTTTTGTTTTAATCAACTCGCCATTGCACTTACAAGGCAAGCTCCAGTTCGTCTTTGAGTTCGAGTCCTAGCTTAGTCAGAGATGCGTCATTCCTCTTCAAACAGACTTTACAATCTAGCAAGATGCAGTCTTGCAAAGGGGATCTTTTGCAAAAACGTAAACAAATATAAAAGTATATTTTCGAAATCGATTCGCACAATGCCGGTAATGTTGCTGTATTTTAGTCAAATGAGCACACATTTCATATGATTGCAGCTGAAATAGAGGACAAACAACCAGAATATTACATTTCTAGCATGTTTTAGACCGCAGCTCTTAGGCGCCCGTTTCCGGCTTGAGCGGCGTCGGCGTCGGCGTTGGCGTAACCGTGCGGTGCATTATGGGAAATGTCCCATAATGCACCGCGCTAGACTCCTTGTGACGTCACGACGGTCTCGCGCGGTGCATTATGGGACATTTCCCATAATGCACCGCGCGAGGAGCAGGAGGGGGTGGAGGGAGAGGGGAGGAGGAGTAGGGGGAAGAGAGAAGGAGGAGGGAGGAGGATGAGGAGGGGAGGGAGGGGAGAAGGAGGTGAAGGAGGAGGAGGAGGGGAGCAGGCGGACGAGGAGGAGAAGAAGGAGGAAGAGGAAGGAGGAGGAGTGGCAGGCAGGATGAGGAGGTGAGGAGGAGCGAGGAGGGGTATACCCTTCCTTCAGCACCCTTCCCTCCTCCTCCTCAAGAGCTGAGCTCTAATTCGGCATGACAGGGTGTTGTAAACGTCTTTCATTTTTTCTTGTAGTTGACTATTATATCTAAAATAATTTAAAAAATAAAAAACCTTACAAAAATGGGGTCTTTGAGAAAATCGTTTTCAAACTTTGAACATTTGTTATTTCTCACAACGTTTACGGAAAGGTGGCGGAGCGGCTAGTCAACAGATCATAATGGAATTTTTATATCTACACTGGGCTTGCCTTGGGGTTTCTATAGAGAGCCAAAGAAAGAAAATTTACCTTAAAGGCCAACGTACAACCTCGGTTTTCTGCAGGGAAGATAATCATCTTAGCTCTCCCCTCTCCTAAACTGCGAGGTGAGCTAAAATGGGACAAGGTAAAAAGTTGAGAGGATATAAAAAGGAGGAGGCGGGCAAAAGTGGAAAGCGCGAAGTGTACGTCGGCCTTTAAGTACGCATGAAGGAGGACCTGTCAAAGTTGACCAAAAGTCGACCTGAACGACGAGTTTGACATTTTAGAGCGCAGCTCTTAGGCGCCTGTTTCCGGCTTGATTGGGGTCGCCGTCGGCGTAACCGTAAGGTCACGTGACCCCCCCCCCGTGGACGGTCACGTGACCCGCCTGCGACCCCCGCCGAGGTCACGTGACCCCCAGGCCGCGTGACCCCCAGGTCACGTGGCCCCCCAGGTCACGTGACCCCGCAGGCCACGTGACCTCCTTCCGAGGTCACGTGACCCCAGATCACGCGGCCCCCAGATCACGTGACCCCCCAGGTCATGTGACCCCATTGTCACGTGACCCCCCCCGAGGTCACGTGACCCCCCCCCGTGCCTTTCCCTCCTCCTCAAGAGCTGCGCTCTAATTCGGCATTACAGGGAGTTGTAAACGGCTTCCATTTCTTTTTACAAAAAATATGAAATTCCTAAAAATATTTGAATTCATCAAGGTTACCTTTATAGTACCCATTAAATGAGGTCAACAAGTTAAGGTGGTGGAGGAAAAATACTAGCGGTAGCACAGGGTGTCAAACACGCGACGTGCGACGGCAGGCAAAAATAGTAGTTTTCGCCACAGCGGCTTCTACGCTTCGTAACTCGAGAACAAAACATCTGCAAAACATGTGGTTCGCGTCCTTCCTCATTTGAGAAACGCCCCCAAAACATATATTTTTCCGTCCAAATTAAAAAGTAGACCCTTTTAGCCTGCCCGATCTGAGATGAAAAGCCATATATATATATATATATATATATATATATATATATAGTATATATATATATATATATATATATATATATATATATTCGTGTGTAATCTTTCGGTTCTTGTTTTTTTTTCAAAATGAATTCCACAATAAAATGTGCAGCAAATTAAAATAGTAAGATTATTAGGTATGTAGTCTGACCATATACCAAGACAAGTATTTAAATAAAAGAATTGTTTTGAAATAAATAGTGATGTGCTCATTTCTGTAGAACAAAAATAGTTTTCCCGTAAGATAAATTTAGTTCCAGATCTAACAATCTGTGTCATCAATACTGGTTCTCCTTTCAGTTTTCACTGTTCCACTGCTGTATTCCACACTTATCATTGGATTTGCCGGTACAATATATACAGCCCTCGTAAGTAATTCTACAATTACTTTCCTTTAATATTTTGCCGTAATTTTGCTTTTCGGAGTTTTTCAAAAGCATATGTGTAAAGTAAAATGCTATATTATATCGATTACACGAATAATGTAATCCCTTTCATCTAGGCTATAAGTAACTCGTACTTACTAGAGCGCTGTTGTCATAGATTTCGTGATTAATAATGCTTGTGAAGGATGAAATCTTTCATAAAATTGCTCCTCATGTTCCTATGAATCAACCCCTACTTGTTCACTTCAGATTCTTAGGGCTTTTAAACACAAGGTACGCGTGCGTTTACATCAGCCAAGAAGTTATGTACTCTCCGTAGACTTATTGCGGAACTTTTAATTTTCTCAGAGGTTTATTCGGCATATACATTTTTTTTATCTCACCACAGGAGGACTTCGTGGCGTTGTATGGACCGACTGCATGCAAGGCATCCTGATATTGATGGCTCCTGTAACGGTGATTACAAAAGTCATATACGACTCCGCCAACAATAGAAAAGTATTGCCTCCAGTGACAGACGTTCCGTTCCGACGATACATGCTTGAGTATGGAATTTCAATCTTGCTAATCTTTATAACAAATAAATGACTGCAGTGAAATGCGACTTGTGTAGAAAACTGAAATAGAAATTATTATGCACACTATTTTATTATAGGCAAGGAATCGGCCAAACAAAGTGCTCGAGCAGATGCAATTTCACGAGCTACGCTTGCGTGAGCTCAATCATCCTACAAATTATATTAAGTGCTTTTTGTATAAAATAAAGAGTGTATTATAGTGAAAAACCCTGGGAAATGGCCAACGTTTACAAAAAAGGACACACAAAGCATAATTTTCATTACAATTTTTGTGTTTTTCAGAGTTGTATTTACAAGGCTTAAATAATTCAGTAACCCAAGTTACCGTGTAAACACCATTCCCTAAAAGTGCAGGTGTATAAAATAGAGGCTGCCTTCTGGTGATTAACTCTTGTTTATAAATAAATCGTCTTTATTTAAGAATATCATAATTGAAACGGGAATAGAGGCGGTCTGAGGTCTCTTTCGAATTTTTTCATATGTAGGGGTACCCCTGGCCTGCTAATAACAGATACTTTGCTTCGTCGAATATTCTTGGAGGGGAGCGGAAAAAAGATGTGCGAAAGTCGAAAGAGAATTCTCCGCCTCGGTAAACAATAATAGTTCAAGTCGGACTCCGGCAACGAAAAATCTCCTAAAGAAAGCATAAAGCTGCCGACATGGTTCCAATCGATATATGTTAGAGTTAGGCACTAGCGCAAAAACATTAAATCAATGCAAATTATTTTTTTATTTTCAATTTAAGTAGGCCTATGTTTCAACACCTGCGATAACTTTAATCAATGAGTTGCACAATATTAGGTTTATTGCCTTGCTGTTTGAGTATAAAAAGAGGTGCGCGACCTTTTTGCCACTGCGACTTCCACATTATTAAGGACCAATCCCGCTGGCTATTTTCTTAAGCTAAACAAGTAAACTACTATAAGATAAAAAGCGTGCATGAACATTGACCAGCTTCTGTGAGAAAATAATAAGTCATTGTGCGCACTAATGAAGGCTACGAAGAAACTTCCTTTGTAATCATGTTTTATTTTTAGAAAAATAATTATCACTATCTTTCATTTTAGTACCGTCTACTACCGACGTCTAGATTCTAAACTAAGTATTCTGCCCCTTTTTTGCTTCTATTTTTTATGAATCGCTTGCAAATCTGAATTCTGAGTCATGCTCAAAATAAAACCTGAATAATTCTTTATAACAACACACACACACACACACACACACACACACACACACACACACACACACACACACACACACACACACACACACACACACACACACACACACACACACACACACACACACACACACACACACACACACACACACACACGCACGCACACACACACACCACGCACGCACGCACGCACGCACAAACAAACAAACAAACAAAATCGGTGAGTCCGACCTTTAACAATCATAATACGATAGGCTTATTTCCATTTTCAGAGCAAGTGCCACGTTCACCAACGACGAAAACGTGTGGGCGTGCCTTTTCGGACTCAGCATCACCTTCCTGTATCGGCAAGGGGTGGATCAAATGGTCGTCCAGCGTTACTTTGCGGCGAAGACACTCAAGGATGCACAGAAGTACAAAGCTTTTTCTATGGCATTGGTCTTTATTAGGCTCTCAAGAGAAAGCATTCAGTTAATAAAATCGAGAGCAGGGTATAAATAAAACTAGCGAATCTTCAATAGCTTCATCCCTGTAAATAAATAAATAAATAACACAAGCAAGAAGAGAGCGCCCTGTCTTAGATACGTCCTTGCTTACGTTTTATTGTTTGTTATTTACAGTGCATCAAATATTGCTGCAATTAACTCATAGAAGTGACATTTTTTTAATCCTGTACTAACTACGTCATGTTCACTTCCTAAAAATTTAACCAATATTCGGTCGCACCACTAGATTCAGGGTCTCACCTCTTGCACCCTTGATCATGAACTGGAATTCTCGCACTGACGAAGTTGTCATTGAATGGGACCCTTCTGTATCTTCCGATAAATATTTATCTCTGCTTTTGTGATTTCTTTTTCTATTTGCTTTGTACTGTATTTCTTTATTACGTACCAAATATCTCAATGTCTAGTTTAAATTACAGCTGTTTAAAATAGTTCACATGTAAATGCGAACATTTCTCTGCATGTTAAAATTGTCTTCAAGGAATCTGTATTTTGCGCGAAATGGTCAACTCCACTTCCGTAATTTTCTTTTACTATCTGCCTCGTTGTATTGCTCTTAATAGAATCACAAATGACTGTCTAACTTTGCTCCGCCTGCCTAAATTTTGCTCATGTATATTTGTGAACATTGTTAGCAGATTGTAAAAGTATTTCAGATTTTCTGTTTCTTCCCATTTCCCCTCGTGTAATACATTCATTAAAATGTCCTTGAGGGCAATGAACTTTAACTTAAACTTGAAGTAATATTTTATTCCTTGCCCTCACAAGCTCCTGGTTATAACTCTGTGACTCGGAACACCAATCCTTTGGTCATTAATTAATAAGGTTTGCAATTAAGAAGACCGATTGGTATTGTAATTTGGTCGCAACATGTATCTACTCCTTTTTACACTGAGACAATGTTCTCCCTGCAATGATGTTTCTTTGGCTACATCTATTGTATAAAGACAATATACGGTGACACCAGTTACGCGAAGGGCAACATGCCTACAAAAGCTTCTGGTGGAACCTACATCTAGGCTGCGCTAAATGTTCTCATATGAATGTGATCTACTCTATGTATAAACTAGTCACATAAAAAACTTTGTTTTGCGTACATACACTACTACATCATGTACGTAATATTGCGCTACATATTTTAACATCGCACCAACTTAAATCATTTGGAACTACTGCAGATGTAGTCATCGAATACTGTCCTGCCTAGAATTAAGAGCGTCAAAATAACAATTGAGAAAGAGTCCCGACAGGACGCGAGTTTCTATTTTTTTTTACCAAAGCACACCCCACACCCGGTCGTATGACCTAGTTTTAAGAAAGTAAAAGGCGTCTGGAAGCGTATTTAGAAATTATGTTGTTTCAATAATAGTACATTGGACTATAAAATCCTATATTAATACTTCAGGAGCTTATAACAATATAAGCTAAGATGGTTTGCTTAATCGCATTTTGAGCCGTACTTTTTATTATTGGCGCCCACAATAAAAAGAAGAATGATCCTACCATCGCTGTTTGAAACCAGCGATCTGTGTAATACCATTTACCTCTTCCCTTGCCAGTCTGAGTGTTATCTATCATTCTGATCAGTAGCTGAACAGTTTAAAAAAGAAAGTTGCTTAGTATTAGGGGTATTTAAATTTATGGGCCTTTTTAACAATGCCTCATGCAGTTCTTTTGATGTTCTGCATGTAATCTCAGGTGGAGGTTTTCTAACCCACAACCTACACTTTCAGAATTGCGTGGATGGCTATTGCACTCAACATCTTCTACACATTTTGTATGAGCGGCATGGCGTTTGCGCTTGTGTACTGGTTTAGCGATTGCGATCCACTTCACTCTGGCTCAATCACCAGATTTGACGAGGTATGTCTTATTTTTAATTCTCATTGTCGAAGCATTATTTAGCACCTTGTAAGTTATAATTTAATGCAAATATTACTACCCTGTAAAAAATTTCCTTCCGTCTAATTCCCGCATAGAAGAAAGAGCCTTGAGAGTACTGAGATTTACAGCAAGCGTAGACCAAAAGTTGACGCTTTAAAGACATTCCCATGAAAAAAATAAGGTTAATAAAATATTTAACTAATTTATATATTCTTCTTTTTATTTAATTTCTGTTCTGCTGAAGAGTTTATGACTTAGTAATTATGTACAAACGGTGAGCTCTTCTTTTAGGGTATAATTTTTGAGTTTCGTCTCTCTTCCTAGAAACTCTTTTTGCGTTTGCCTGACACCTCATAAGCATGCAGAGGAGCTTATATAAACTTTCGCTGTTTGCACAGATACACTCTCGTGGGACGTGCAATTATAATGTGTGACAAAGAATGGTTGCGCCTTCTTTAATCGAAATGAACCCTCAAAGAAGTGATTAATTTCAGCTACTTCCATACTACGAAGGAATACCTCAGCGACTTCCCTGGATTTTCAGGATTATTTCTCACTGGCGTCGTATGTGCTGCCACGAGGTAATTGAATGTTTTCAAAACTTTTGTGTAAAACTTAAACGTGTGTTTTTTAGTTTTGACGTTCCAGTTATAAAGCAACTCTCCCAGCTAGAAACTTTTTTATATGCACTGATTATTTCTAGGTGTTACTCGTGTCTGTTTAAACCGCCGTAGAACTTCGCTATCTTTTTCGCAAGGTGTTTGTCAATGGTGCGTTCAAAGCGGTATAGACCCTTTTCATGGCGAACGCCACCAGGCGGTGCCCCAGTCTTTGACATCCCAGAGAACTTTCGGATCATAAAAATAATGGACAAAACCCACCTTTACACCGCTGTTTGAAACGTCGATGAAACGTTTAAGCACCAATTCTCCAGGTGAATGCCAAAAGAACGATTAATCCCGAGATCTGTTAAACGTTTTCGAATATTCTTGTAAACCAACTTGCCTCCTCCAAGACGCTAGGTTGTAGAGCCGAAAGCCCTCGTTAAATTTCCAACTTTGTCGTCCGTGTAGCATAAGGATGTTTTAGCACTGGTGACATAAGTAAGCTTGACAGGCTTGGAAAGACGGAGCGACTGGAAGTCGTTTAGGACGCAAGCAGCAGTTTGTTTGTAAACAGCAAAGAAAGGTCTATGATTACCTGTATGCTGAAAGATTTGATGCACATTTCTATTTAAGCTGCAGAAATCTTTCGTTTGGCAAAAAATGCCAGCTACCGAAAAACAACAACAACAATAAAGAACTTATTTGTACAAGGACGTGCCAGGTTTCATCTTAGTTGCATTTTCTTGCATCTTCTATCGCTGTTCATCATGTACTTCACATGGGTATAGTTACGCACAACATTAAAGTTATATATTTTATTTTTTCGTTCTAGCACCACTTCATCAATTATAAACTCAGAGGCGGCTGTATTCTACGTGGATGTGATTTCACCAGCGGTGAAGATGACCGATACACAAGCCTCTGTGGTTGTAAAGCTATTAGGTATATCACGAACCTTACCAGTATATCATATCTGTTAAAGAAGCGGTAGTTTGTTTACATAATAAACGTAACATATGTGGCTAACAAAGACACAGTAGAAGTTTATACTTGTCGCAGGCAGTTATTAGTATCCATGCTATGCGGCTATGCATGTTACTGGAACGCATTAATCATGAATTTCGGAAATTACTCCCAGAGTACTACAAATACGTAGGAAATCTCTAGATTAATTTTTATTGAGAAATGCCACAGCCAATTTAAGACGAGAGATTCATAGTAAGAACACGGCTTAAAAAAAAGAAGATACCTTTATGCTGCTCTACCGGTGTCGCCTGGAACACCACGAGAATATAAAAGAAAAGAAAACACCAGATGATAAAAAGAAAATCATCTATGCTGTGCTGTCCTCTTGCTTTAATTTTTGGATTGCAGATGCAATTTGCCGGCGTTTATTTTTGCGTTTGATTCGGTTTTGTGCAACATGTTTTATGCAGTCATCTAGCTATTGGAACGGAACATAATTCGGTGTAATTTTTATATAGCGGAATGTGTTTTACAGCGATGTACCGAGAGCATAGGTAGCATACGATCTTTTGAGCACAGTTTTCCGCATCGAACATACTTTACTCTCAAGTTGAAACCTATTCAATACTTTCGGGCTAGTACGTATTAATGAAGTCCATTAAAAAGGCACTTCGCCAAGACATTATATTTACTGTCCGAATATGACAAATATGACACAAAAATTACTTTCCACAATTATTCAACTCAATATTGACTCCACGGCAATAATTTTAGGTTTTGGATTTTGATATATATTGTCTGCTTGAGGGCTTGTTAACAATGATTTCTATTTAAAGGACAACGTCATATACAGTGTCCTTATAATATATCATTTTGAGAAACAACCTCTTTCCGCTGGAAGGAGCGGAAAGAAGAGATACACCCTAGGCGTATCTTCGATTCCCTGCATTTCCTCTTTCACCTCGCAGCACTGAGAAAGGGCCCAAATAATTAAAAGCGATAAAAAACGAGTCATGTTAAATACAAATGTATATGCGATACACAAACAAGTCTAATCTGGCTTGCGCCTGGCGTTCGTCCGGCCCGCGCACCTGACGCACGAGCGCTCGGTGCCCAGCCGGTGGTCACGAGTTGAAGGTGCCCACCGGTCAATCAGTACATAACAGGTCGTGCTCTGCATAAGTGATCCTTGTAAACGGCATCGCGAGTCAAAAATATTCCGCAATTAGGTTTGTCTTTTCTTTTTCCATTCAGAAAAAGTCATTTGGTGAAATAAGTGTCCTGACCAGGCGGTTACATTTTTTAGAGAGCAGTGTCCTTTTCATGCAGATTTCTCTCATACTTTAAATTGTATAAAAGCGTCTTTCGACGTGGCTGCTGAAAAGTAATATATTAACCCTTATTTCTTTCCAGCATTTGCTTTTGGAACATTCATGACGGTTTACGGAGTCATCGTTCCTTACCTCGGATCCGCTGTTAGAGTAAGTGTTGGTTGGAGGTTTTTAATTGACTCAATATATGCATTACGTCATCGTTAGAAGTTGAAATAAAAACAATTATTTTGTAGATGTTATGGGTTTTCTGGCAAAGCTCTAATATTCTAGTGCTAATATTAATTTCCCTAACTACATCTTGATTTATTGTACATACTCATGAACGGATGAAAACATGTGAATTGAACTATTTGAATGGCACAAATCAAAGTATAACATATAAGGCTTTACATTTCAAACATGATATGGCAGTAAAATCTATTATGTTACTATACCTCACGTTTTCTTGCAATCCGTTACACTGAATACAGTGAATTTATAGTAAATGTAATGCATTACAATTATTCGTGTATAAATGTAATTCATGCAATTACACTCGATAAAAAGTGGCTAGCGGCATCATTACAAACAATATTACGTATTTAAAACATCTAGTTTAAAAGTGCATATGCCATCTTGTAAACAAATCAGCACAAAAAGTGTTTATGTGTATACTTAAAAAACACAGATATTTCTTGAAAATAAACAATA
>JAZHYW010040862.1:0-18765 GCA_037355805.1 Ixodes ricinus | reverse complement strand
TTTTTTTAAAGTTTTTTTAGGTATTTTGGTCAGGCATTTTTTTTTTTGGAGATTGGAGATATCCCTTTCCCGCGTCCTATTTTTGCTTGTTTGTTATAATAAAGCTTTGATAAATGCCAATCTTTGTCTGACACCGAAAGTGACCGAATACTTGTAACAAAAATCACTCCTCAATTTTTTATTTATTTTTTTTATTTTAGGAAACATGATTATTGAATGTCAGGAACCAACTTGCCCCTATTTCCAAATTGTAATGACAATAAAAATCTTCAAAAAAACGCAACAAAAATAACGATTTTCTGTTTCTGTTACACCGCGGCCGGGATAACTGTTACATTGACAACTTTGTGGGTTCCGTAGTAGCCTTCCCTGGGACACTTTTGGCGTCATAATAAGCGGGGATGCATCGTATATAGGCAGTCACATACATATGTATCAGGACGATTGTTTATGTCGTTACTTTTTTTATTCTTGGCGGTGTTTGATTTTCGACGAGCAGCTATCTAGGCAGGCGCCAGTGGGCCGGGCCCGTGCGATGGTCCTAAGCTAATGGCAGCGGTGGAATGGGGCTCTCGAAGGTGCCGTTCACGCCGTCCACCTCCCAATTAAGGATCGTAAATTAAGGCTCTCGGCCTCGGGGCCAGCAGAGACACCCCTAGTTGCCGCTCTATTTGCATACGCACGCCCTTCCGCGCCGTCGGCAGTGGAGCCCCCACGCGCTTCGCCTGAATAGTCTGATACGCAAGTAATGTGTTGTACATAAAGAACAAATCATCTTGATTAGGTTTGATTCTACCGAGGTTCTTGTAAGCGCCTTCATTTTGGCACTTAATGCAAAGCAGCAAAAAAAAGGATTATTTCTAGTTCAAATGAATCAAGTTTTTTTTAAATTTTATTTGATGTAAATCACTGTATCTAGAAGATTGTGACATCTTTATCACTACGTGTATTTGAAACGTGGAAGTCTGATTGATCAATTTGTCCGATCACTGATAACAATGCGGAAGAAAAAAAATGACGCCGCATCTAAAAAAAAACGGTTTTATGAGCGACTTTTTTTATCAATGTAATTCCCATCACACTAAAACTAAAACAGCTTGATTTTTTTTTGTTGTTGTTATCTAAGCGTTTTTATTTGCCTTTTTTTTTCGCGTTCTGACTTGCTAGCAAAAAGGCCTTATTTTTCTAGTTTCTGTTTCTTTATCTCGAGCTTTGAGGTGCTTGTTGTATGACTTTACGTAACTGACGAGCAGAGGGGAAAAAGTAGAATGAAAGCTCAATGCTCCGATTTGCAGACAAGAGCACTTGTTTTTGCTCATGTTCAACCCGTTGTAAATATTTCTTCCTCGATGATCCTTTGTTTTCAGTACAAAACAAGCACGTATAGGGAGCCTCAACGCTCGTTCACACTCTTGCAACCGAGTAAGACCGAGAGAGACAGAACCGGTTTTTAAGCCTCTTGCGACGTCTTAGGACCGGGCGCGCTGCTGCGGAGCTGGTCCTAAGACGTCGTAAGAGGCTAAACTGGTCTGTCTCTCCGGTCGTGCTCGGTTGCAAGTGTGAACGAGCCCGTTCACACTCTTGCGACTGAGTAAAACCGAGAGAGACCAGACCGGTTTTAAGCCTCTTACAACGTCTTAGGACCGATTACGACGTCTTAGGACCGACAAGTCAAAAATATTTCTCCTGACTATTTCTTTTCGGGAAAGCCCCTATCTAAATCATGATAGTAAAACTCACCTGATATAACGCACGACTTAAGTCGCGATTTAAATAATCTTGGATTTTTATACTCCGCCCGTAAATAACAATTGTTATGATATGAAAAAAAAAAATCACTTTTTGATATTTAGAATTGGTGTCAGGACTCAGGAGGCACGAAAGCGTAATCGTTTTGCTTCGTCGCGGTTTGCTTTAACATTTCTGGAGGACGAAAAGCCATTTCTTGCGATTTCAGATAAAGGTTCGGATGACTGGCAACAGACATTTCATGCACCAAGATGACTAAAGTGTCGTAGCGTACTTAGTGGCTCTATAGCCTAGGTATAAACCGTTAAAAAAAAGAAGGCTCGTGGCCGGTGCCATTTGCAGCGTTCTTTCGTACGCCGCGTGCTTTGCTTGCTTATTCGAAGCAATGATGCATGTCTGTACTGGGCTCTTATATTATAAATATTAATATATTATTATATTAAATATATCAGAATATGCATTAATATGTATTATATAATTATAATATATATTAATGAATATTAAATACATTATATTAAATATTATATCAGAAGTGCAATGGGGAACGCGAGGAGGAGGAATCAGAGTCCGTACTTTCCGCCGCGGAGACAGTATCGCCGATGTCTTCGAAGTAAGGGATGACGTCTCAATAATCCTACATCCACGCGAATACCGTTCGCTCAAGATCTCGCCGAGGACTTCCTGACTGCGGCAGTGGGTCACCGTCATTGCACTCGGCACGTCTCGACCACCATCTTGGGATCCCGAGACCTCCTAGCCTTACGACGAATCGCGTTTATACGGTGTCCGCGAGCGAGAATCACCTGCTCCTCGAGTACATCTGTTCTCGTGGTGAGCCTGGAACTCTTCATTTATTGCGCAGTTTATTTTATATCCATCTCTACCGTCTGCCTTCTTGGACGTCTTCTTTGTCGTCTTCGCTTTGAATACCATGGCCGATTCTGAAGTGTGCGGTATATGCTCCGAACCTTTGCCGCTGCACGCCAGGAGCATGAAGTGTGCTAACTGCTCTCGCCTCTACCATCTGGGAAAGAAGTGCTCTGGCATCGCCGACGGCACCCTTAAAGGCATGAGTACTGCCAAGCTTGAGAATTGGCGATGTCTCGCGTGCCGCGGAAGGCCTGCGAAATCGGATATACACATCGATCCTCCTCCATCTTCTCAAGACGAACCGTCTGCATTTTTGGGCGCAGCTATATAGCTACTGTGAACCAGAAAACTCGATCTTCTGATTTCTTGGAAGGACACCGTTGACACACTCCACGAGCTGCACCAGAAAATGGACGCCCTACCATCAATGCAGCAAGCGGTCGACACTATATATATGCGCGACACGATGTCCGGGATCCAAGAGTCCCTGAACTTCGTGTCATCTCAGTACGATTCACTTGTAGCTTCAGAAATAAAACTCGAGACAATGTCATTGAGGCGCTTCAGGCTGGAAACAACTGCCTGGCGGTCAATGATATCCGACGCAGGCGCTCGAGATACAACAACCGAAAGCCGTCCAGAACGACTCCGATCGATCTAGTCGCCAAACCAACGTGGAAATCCACGGAACACCTTTTTCACCCCGAGAGAATCTCTGAGGCGTCCTCGAGGGCTTAGCTGAGCAGCTACAAATCGAGGACTTTCAGCCTTCTCAAGTTGAGACTGCGCATCGCCTTAGACCTGATGCCGTGCCGCCTATTCTCTTCCGTTTTTCATCACCTCCTTTAAACGAGCGCTGGATGATGCGTCGTGGCCGCTTAGGCTCTCTAACACGAGGAGACTCACAGCCTAGATTGTATTTCAATGACAATCTCAACGGACGCCAATTGAAAGCTCTTCTGGATGGCGAGAACCAGGGGGAAAGTGAAAGGAATTGTGTTCGTGTAGGTTCGCCATGTTCACGTTTTTGCGAAACAAAACGTGGGCTCTCCTGTACTTAGAACGACTAGTGTTTATTCTTTGGAGCAAAGTATCTAGAATGTATGGCCATTTTTTTCACACTTTACGGTTCTTAAGTCATGCTCACAAAACTTTCAGTCGAATTCGGGTGGTTCTTTTGTTTTGTTTAACGTTAATATCGTAAGTTTGCGAAGCACTGGGATGTGTTTAGACTAGCTGTAGATTGCGTGATTCCAATTGCTGATGTGTTTGTTCTTACAGAAATTAGTATTCACAGTGACGAAATTGACCTATATGGGCTACCTGGATTCGAGAGCTTTTTTTTTTTTTTTTGAGACAAAAAGCGCGGTGGCGGTATTCCCATTTTTCTAAAACCTACAGTATTTTATTCAGATATAACCGTCTCATTTCTTCCTTGTGGATCGCTAACACGTCGTCTTGTCTTTACTTATGCTTATGACGTCTACTCACTGGCTTTGTACAGACCCCCTTCTGAAAGCGTTCCTGGTTTTCTATCCGAGCTACGAAATGGTCTTCAATCTTTGCCGGGTAACGAGGGACCGGGACGTACAATAGTCGCGTCACGTGGTTTACGTCCCCGCGTGTCCCATGGTGGTATTACCCACACGATCATCGTACGACATTGTCATCACGCATGTCCTCATCATACTGAAACAGCGCGACTGGACACGGACGAAGCGAAGCGCTGATGAGCAACTAGCGAGTGTTTCGATATGGATACGTGTACCCACTCGCCCAGTTATCCATTTTGTTATGTATGACCTGTCTCCTCCTTCTAGTTGACCTCGTTCCTCGGCCAATTAATGTGTTGCGCTGCGGTTCCTCGGGTAGGCTCGGGGTGCCGCCGGACATCTTTAATTTTTTTCGGAAACGGGAGTTGTCTGGCATTTTAAGCGACGCCGACGGCGGGCATCTGTGCCCGCTCCTTCTGGAACCGCGCATTGTAGCGTCGTTATCATCATCATCACCTCTATTGCTCGTACGCCATTACATTCATCACACAAAAAGGTTCAATAAATGAGTAAAAAAACGAAAAAAAAAGAACGGGTGTTGTAATTCATGGCGAATTTCAGTGGTCGTTTTGGGGCACCGGTCTAAATCGGCTTTATGGAGCAGGTAATACGGGGGGGGGGGGGGTGTTTCTATATCATTGTTGGGGTTTCCGTGGGCTATAATTTTCACACCGAAGACGATAGAATTAGCCTACTTCCAAAATAAACGGGGAAGTGCAATTAACATAAATATGAATAAATACTATACGTAACTGCAAACTAGCTGGTCTATTTTATTTATGTGAGCTTCGAGGAAATTCTTCCTCGATTCTGTTAACGTTTTCCTGAAAAGTACAGTGTCTTGCCCCAAACACAAATATGCGGGTTGGCGCACATGTATGTTTGGGGCACAAGGTGTTGGCGATTTTCATCGCGTGTTTCTGAACCTACTTTCTCGGCTTCGTGTTTCGACCGCCAGGCGCAGTAAATACCCGATTCGCTCGAGAAAAAAAAAAGCTGGCAAGCGAATTTGCAGTTTTCTGTTCTATAGCCTCCATAGATGCCGTCGATTTCGCAGAAGTCGCCAAAGCGACCTATAGCTCGACCGAGCGCGTTTCGCCGTTCCTCTCTCGGAAGCGAATTTGAACTTAAAGCCATGGAACGAAACCTGGCCGCCTACCATCATCACCTCCCGTCCCGAAGAAGACGAGAATCCCGTCATCGTGTCTGGTTTCTAAACTCTGCCACCGCACCAGGCCTGGCCGCCTATACCACTCGGCTGGAGGTGTAAGGATCTGGCGAGGAGTGTGTGACGTCGTCAGCCTACGGCTGTTGTTGCGCATCAACGTACTGTTTCATTAGCGCGCGCGCGTGCCTGCCTCGGCGTCTTCGGCGATGCCCCCGCTGCTTATGCAAAGGAGCATAGCGCGAGAGGGGAGCCGATCCCGGAACAAGTTCCCGAGGCGTCTGCGTGCCGGCGCGGTGGACGGCCGAGGTCTTAATCCGGACGCTCTCAGCCGCGCGCCGTCGTCAGCTGTTTCCAGGCTGCGGGGAAGGGCCCCGCCGACACCCTTCCGAATAACCAGGCCCCGGTGCCGGGTTTGGCCACGTCACCTTGCGAAGGCCAGCGCGGGGCGCAGTCTGGAACTGACTGAACACAGAACGCGTGCAGCTGAGGTCAGATGAGTAGCGATATTTCATAACACTGCTCATACTGCGGTAAAAATAAAAAAAGGGAAAAATACGCGAAAACAGATTGATAACACATGAAAGTACCACTGTCATATATAACTGACCACTGGACACGAGCAAGAGAAGCAGTCTTGGAAGCGAACTTGTCACAATAAAACACGGGACTGGCAATATCTTATTCGAGCTTTTCTGTCTGAGCAGAGACAAACAACGACACAAATAGCGAGTTTCTAGGAGACTTTTAGGAGATATGTATGGCATTTAATTTGTAATGCACGTAAACGGAAGCGAATTAATGTGCATACACGTGTACTTTTTCATTTTATTTTAATTTTATTTTATAGTCTATTTGTGTAGCACGAGTGAAAAAGGAAACCTTTCCAAAGCAACGAAAAGCAAAGCAGCGCAGCTGGAGGGTGGCCTTGACGCATTGCGCGCGTGCTGTAATGCGAAGCCAACCTCCTTTACCGCAGGCGCGACGAATGTAGACTTGAAAGAATTATTTTTAACTAAGATAAAAAGAAATGTGATTTCATATTTACAATGTTTTTTCCCCGGTAAAGCCGCGTCTCCGTGATACCAAACACAAACTAGAAAACCAAACAAAGATGCGTGCCGGTGTTCCAACTAAGTTGATATTAAGTCGGCTTTGTTGTTGTTTTTCCTTGCTCGTATTACTTCTGTTGCGTGTAAATACAGTTTATTTTTATTTTTTTATATTTAGTCATAATCTAATTCAAATTTATAATTAATTTATCGACGGTTTTGGCACTCTTTTCTATTTATGTTGAAAACGTGACAGGTATACACCAAAACCGAGACAATATCGCCACCTTGAGCGACGGGCAGCCTCAAGGCGTCGCGAGGTGACGAACGCTTCAGTTGCGGCCAAAAGAAACCAGAGGGCACCGATGTCTTCGTCTTTGGTCGCTGGTGATGGTGGGAGAGAATAATATGTCTGTCTGAAAGATCTCTTACCTACCTTCAACTGAGTACTCGGATCAGTGGAATATAGGGTCATAGTCAACGTAACTAGATTACCTCAGTTGAGGAACTCCCCATAGACACTGCTCGTGCAAGCAGTGTCTATGGGGAGTTCCTCAACTGAGTAAATGTAGTAGGGTTGCTCACAGGGTACACTGTACACAGGTTAATGTGTGCAGCCTCACCGCCCAAAAAATGTCCCGACCTAAAAAAAAAAAATTGCACGGGTTTTAGCCAGTTGGTGACACCGGAAACATTGCGCGGCTCTGTTAGCTCGAACATGACATCGGCAATTGTTTCTATATAATCTTGAAAGTGTATTGCCGGACAAAAATGTTCCCTCTTATGATAGTGCTCAAGCGAGTACTCTCCACCACCATAGTAGTTTTTATGACAGCCCTTCAATTTTAAGAGAAAGATAAAAAACAACAACAAAAAAACAATGACAAAAGGCGATCGCTTGTTCGCGAAAAGAGTTTCGCTCTGTGTACGTGTTTTCTGTGCAACCCAATGCTAACCGCCTCTGCCCGCATACTCGTTGTGTTGTGTCTCCGTTACGTATACACACAGCATCATCGCGTTGCCTTGTTGCCGTTGCAAGTCGACATCAGCCCTTGTTCGACACACCGGCTGTGCGGAGCACCGTATTTGTCTCCCTATACAATAACCGCACAACCTTACATCGCTGCGGGTGTCGAGCGCAATTCCTGTGCCTCTGTCAACAATTCCTAATTTAAAATAAATCGAATCAAACCTGGAGGCGGCGTTGTCTTTCGCGCTATGTGGCACATTCGAGAAACACCACAACCTAAAAAACTTTCAGCCTTTTCACTCTGGTGAAGAAGGAAGACCTGCAGCGAAGCTGTGCTATAGTGGGAATGAAGTAATGGCCGGCCGCAAGTCGGCAAGCCAGAGTGGAAAGGCTGGAAAGGTTGCCGCCATCTATGAGCGATGGCGGCAACCAGAAAACCGGCAAGCGGGTCGTCTGGTTGCCGCCGTCACTCATAGATGGCGGTAGCTGTCCAGAGTTATGTGTCATCAGGTCATTTGAGGACGGACACGATCCAGGGGAAACTAGCCCTTAACAGCTCCGCTGTAAAATTAATTAAGCATATAGAAGGACATAACACGGATGTGCTGCCTGTTCCTCCACGTTCGATTTTTTTTTTAAGTGTGTGCTCCATACGAACGCGCTCACCTCAAAAAGCCACTATCCTTCCTTTGTCAGCTTCTGGCGCGTTTGAGACCCTATCATCGCGGTTGGAAATTTGATTGAACTTGGAGATTTAACTATTCGGAAGATATCGGGTGGCACCGGGATGCAGGTGAAACTTAATCGATTTTCCGAGATGAATACTCGGGGATATTTATTGAGGTTAACCGCACATGTGTCATAATCCCGAAGTTACGTTCTCGGAGAACGCGCCCCATCTCGCTCATGGCCGTTTGTCTGACGGCAAGGTCGTGGCCACGAGCAACGCCTGCTAGGGAATTCGACCTTCGAAGGAACAAAATCGTCTCTCGCGTTCTCTTTGTCGGTGATTTCTGAAGATCGCGGAGCCGGCACAGCTAGGAGAGCTGCGGCGCTTATACTATGTCACAAGCGAGCGGTCCGTTGGCTGATGAACTGCAGGAGCTCATGCATGCGGTTTGCTCTGCGCAGGCTCGCACCGCGCGATTAATTAGCCGCGGGCCGTGTTTCCTTCCGCTGCTGAATCACATTTGTCCCAACATTGATGAGTGAGGAATAAAACATGTGTATGGAAAAGTAGCGAGTGTTTAATGTTAGTATGTGCATGGAGATGTGAGTCCGCTAACTTTAGCGTGTTAGGTTTTGCATTACACTTCCGCGTTAGACGTTTTGCATACTTTTTTTATATATTTTCTTACGAAACACTAGCCATATACAAAATTTGTGTAATACATAAATAAATGAAATCTCCGTCATCCGCCGTTTTGCATCTCCATTTTAAGAGGCAGTTCAATGAGATCGATGCTCATCCCTTCTTAGCAGTGAATCTTTGCTTTTGCTCGCTTCCGAATGTGCGCATTTATCCAATTCGAGCTCGTCTTTACGTTCTATTACTCTGTATCACGTTGCAACGGGCACAAAAATAATAATAAAAAAGAGGACGATGAATTAAGCCTAACCCTGACAAACTCCTCCGATTTTCAGCGCATATCCGACTCGACTATAGCGCATTTACCAAATACCGGAAGAGTCTTCCAGGATCGATCATTTCAATCACTGATTCACTCTGGGGGTTTTAAAAGCCCAATTTTATTGTTTCTAAGTCACGTATAGTTAGACTAGCAGTGTTTTGTACGGCTTGTAACTTTCAGTTTTACCGCGAGAATGCGGTGTATATTTTTTTTCTTTTGTTGTCTGTTCAACTAAATGGATGTTCGAAGCTTCTTTTCTTTATACATCAATGTGCTTAGAACATGTCTGCAGGCAGGTAATGTCTGACCATTGTTACAGGGCCCTCATACAAGGAATAAAAAGACGCCAGACAATGTCTGGAGACTCTCTTTGGATGATGTATTAGGAATGTAACCGCCGCCTGAAAAGGCCGATGACCAGTTCGCGCTTTCCACTTTTCCTCGCTTCCTCCTCTCCCCTCTGGTACCCTTTCCATCGCTGCCTGTTTCCTCCTCCCCCAAGGTGAGGAGGATCTTCTGCCTTGCAGAATCTCGAGTCTGGTCGTCGGCCTTTAAGGGTCGAATGAATGAATGAATGAATGAATGAATGAATGAATGATGAATAAATAAATAATAATAATAAATAATAATAATAATAATAATAATAATAATAATGATGATGATGATGATGACGATGGTGTTTTTCGAGCCTGATGTAACGGTTTCCTTTCCCACGTTCGAATCCAGGTTCCGGCCGTACCCGGACGACGCGGACGGTGTACCCGGAGCGGCTCCCGTACGGCAGCAAGCCCCGCTGGCCCCGGTCTTTACCCCGCGAGGACAGCGGCGGCCTCAACGCGTCGTCTCGGCCCCGCAGCGAGCTGTACCGGCTGGACCGGGGGCTCACGCTGGCCCTGGTCCGTGACTCGAGGCACCTGTCCCCGACCCTGGTCACGCTCAGGTTCGGCGAGGACTCCCTCCCGGACGGACGGACTCTGGTGCCGGACACCGAAGACCTGGGACACTGCTACTACGCCGGACACGTCTTGGGACAGCGGGACTCCAGGGCCGTCGTGTCGCTCTGCGACGGAATGGTGCGTGCGCTCGCTTCTCTGGATATAGGACGAGAATATAGTGCGCGTGTATACTTCGTTTCACCTTGTTCGTCCGGACGCGCAGCCGACCGCTACGATCGAGCTCATATGGGACAAATCAAACAGTGTCGAAAGCGCGAGTACACTGCGCCATTCCCGGTACGTGATTTGTTCAGCGACGATGAAACGCACGCCACAGACGCGACGACAGAATTACCTTCGCCTCAATCATGTCCAAGCGTGTCTGCCTTGTACGCAAATGTATGAAATTCAAATTTGGGGGTTTTACGTGCCAAACCAACGACGGGCATCTGGCACGCCCCAGCGGAGGACTGAGGATTAATTTGGACCACCTGGGGGTCTTTGACGTGCAACCGAAAGCTCGGTTACACGGCGCCTTCACCGCAATAAGCCTGTGTCAGATTGCGGGCACCTCGGCCGGGATTCGAACCCGCCACATGGGGATCCGTAGGCCAGCGCTCTCGCCTCGGAGCCACTCTAGGCGGCTTCGCAAATGTATGTTTCGAACCTATCTGCAGACTATTTTTGTATGACCGACGTGACAGGAGAGGGGTACAAGGGAAGAAGCAGACAGTATCAGACAGTTTCTGCAGACTGTCGTTTCTTTACAGTGTATGAGAAGTGCGACCGCAGCTTCATATGGTTCCCCCCTCCCCCGAGTGACGATCGCTGCCAGGATTTGCCTTGACGCGAACGACAGGATACGTCCCTCTCGGGTGCCCAGCCTCCAACACCCGTTGGTTGCCTTCCATCGTGCTTTGGCTGCACGCTCGCTAGCAACACGACACGGCGAAGCGTCGTCGAAGCTACAGGAAGCTCGGGCTGGAGGCGGTACAACTGAAATACCGATCCCTGCCGTTTTCGTTGTTCTATCAGTGGCTGATAGTTGAAGCACACTCCGTCAAAAAATGGAAGGAGGACATACTCCTCTCTCCGGCCGCTAAGGGTGTGGCGCCTGGGCACGAGAGTATATCTAGATAAGTAGCTTCCAGCCATCATGCGTAGGTGCCATGTCGTTTATACCGCGGTGCTCATTATGACGACATTAGGCCCGTTAGCTGGCAGCCTCTTTCGACACATTTGTCTCGCCCCGTTCATTAACACTCGTTCCGGAAGCCGAGAAAGACACCCTCGGTGGTCGTGTGCCGTCTACCCGGAGAGTGGAAGCCAGCAGCCTATTAAGACAACACCCAGGATACGTGCGCCGGAACAAGGATTCTGACGGGGCCGACGTTCCAATAAGTGCGCTCGCATCTGCCAGTTTAACGAGACATCAGTCTCTGTCGACTTCTCGGCAACTAGAGACAGCCTTTCTCTTGCTCTCGCGGCGGTGGCGGCCTTCTCTCAGCCAGGGCTCAAGGCGACACTTGTACGTAACGCGTTGGAAGTAGCGCGTTACTTATCTCGTACCATAGGTTACAACTTTCGGTAACAGAGTAAAACCTGGTTACGTTTTAAGAGGAGGAACGAGTGACGTATACTTAGTTCCTTTTTTATTGAGTTAGTAACGAGTAAAGGTATTTCGTTACTTTATTTCAGTCTTCTTCTTGGCGATGTAAAGGTGAGGAAGTGGAAGAGGAGTCAGTCGTGGATCTATCTCATTAAAGTGTACACGTCTGCTCAAGGGACTCTCTCCCTTTCTTATTCTTCTCGAACTCGGTCAGTGTCATTGCGGAAGGTCTCCGTGGGACTTCCGTCCATAAATTGAGTCGTCGTTCACGGAGCTCAGCCGGAGTTTCTTACACGAAGGGATAGAGGGAGAGAGAGACAGCGGGACAGCTCGGGCGTTGCCCAACCCGTTTGGCGGACGCCATCTGAGGAACATCCAGCGGTATATAAGTATACGGGCTTTTAGTAATATGCGGTGAGTGCCGCTGTGGGAAACTGTAACACGTTGGGGGGTTAGAATTATGGAGCTTTTTGCGAGTTGCACAAGGTTGCCGAGTGGTTATTTATGCGAAGGGAGGCGGTTACGACTTGGTTGGCTGTCTTGGGGGCGACTCTAGCTGTTGCGTCGCACGGGTCGTGCGGGGTTGGAGTCGCCGCAATTAGGGACATATGTTGTATTTATTTATTTTACGATACTGCTAGCCCTGTTAGGGTCAAAGCCAGAGTGAAAAATACGAGCGAAACAACTTTTTTTTTTAAAAAAGAGGAAATGATATACAGCGTTAAAATGTTCTAGGGAACTTATCCCGTCCAACACGGGCATACAAAGAAAACGCGTCGTGACAATCTTACTGCCCAAACGAAGTATACATAGAACATTCTCAACTTCAGAAATGGACTGCAGAGCATGCAACCACGGAACCTATAGAAGCTTGTTCCACAGATCTATCGCCTGTACAAATTAAAAAAAGGGGAAAAAACACTGTTTTAAGATTTTCGTTGCCCGTGTCTCTTTCTTGTGCTCTTCGCTGTGCGCATACCTATGGAATTCGTATCACAGTAGGGCCTTAACAGAGTTTTGAAGCACTTTAAATTGTCACCACTACCAAATACCTACCTCTAGGAGATACGGTTCGGACTAGGATTTTTTCTGACAGCTGAAGAAGTGGGGCGTGTCTTACGTTTACGCATCTTGTTTCGTGCTTAGCGTTCTTGTCGGCCGATGCCTCAATTTCATTGGCTGATGAGCGAAAGATGTTTGGAGACTCGCCCTACGTTTCTCGGGATCTAGTTAACTGCAGTAAAATCGGCTGCAGAAATGACATATGTGGCCATGTCAAGAACTGGAAAAATAAGCGGCCATACATACGTCTAGTGCAGCTACATATGACCTTACTTCCTTAACTCTTGTCGTGACCATATATGACATTTGTGTACGGGGTGCTAATTACAACTCACCGTATCATTGTGTTAAAGTTTGTGAGCAGGTCGGATGCCGTCAGTTGTCTCCGTCCGATTTACTCCAGCGTCATCCTCGGGTTCTCCAATCTTCTCAGTAAAAGAGACGGGTTTGGCTTCCATTGTTACACAACGGGCCGAGCTGCCGCACGTCACCGCCATTGTCGCTGTCAGTTTCATTGCACCGTAGACGCCCCCCCCCCCCTCCCTCTCCCACTTCCACCGAGCTTCCTCCTTAGACCGAATTCGAGTCCGGACGAGCGAAAACGTAGCGATAAAACGCGCCGGACGGACACCCACCGAGGGAGCGTCGACTTAAAACCGACTCGGCGAGTTAACGTCGAGAATCAAAAAAGGCGGGAGGCACCCCTTTTGTCTCGCTCTATTAGCACCGCTTCCTCTGCTGCCGACCGTTTCACCGTAACTTGGCAGAGAGCGAACGCCGAGGTCCTTGGAGCCAATCAGAGCGACGAAAGCGAAGCACGTGACTGCCCTTACCAAATGTACAGGGACGTAACCCAAGCAGTTGGACAAGAGGGGAAGGTGATGTGTCCCAGACGTCGATAGGCTCATCCTAAAAGCCCCAGAGTCACTAAATAGAGCGTAGTTTTATTTATATAAGCCTCTAGCTTATATAATGATCAATAAATATTCACTCAAACTTGGTACAAAAGCGTCTCTCTCTCCCGCCCTTGGCTTTTACCTCACTAGTTGCGCGCAGTGCTGTCAGAGTATAGTCACGTGACTCTCTCCGACGCGCCGATTGGCTCATTGGGACCGTAGCCTTCGTCATTTGCCGAGTCGCGGTGATCCCGAGTATGGCGGGGGTTCTTCCCGCACCCTTCTCGACCCTTCGCAACGATCGCTGCTCGTGGACAACCGACGCTATATATCCCGCTGTTTCTTTTAAGCCGCTGGCGGAGTTGTCCTTTCTGTCTTGGTTTGCGCGGGAAGTGCCTCGGAAACTTCCCGGCAGCCGCGGCGGCAGCGCCCGCGTGACGTTTCAATTGGCTGATGGATTGCCGACGTTCGCCACGTTGGGCGCCAATTCCGGGGCCAACGCGTATGCTTTCGGGGTTCGCCCGATCGCCGCCGTGGAGCGCCCCGGTCGCTCGAGGCTCGGGATTGCTCGGACTGCTTTTCGTAGATCTGTATCCGAACGACTCTCTGGATGTTAGTTTTGCAACATTCCGGTCTCGTCGACAGCTTAAAGGGGCACTCACACCCCAAAGGTCGTATTTTCGTTGTTGTCTAAAACGATGCAAGTTGTTTCACGCGCGCGCTCTTTTTTGTTTTTGGCGTTTTTCCTTCCCCATTTACATCCCCTCGTTTCTTTTTATTTGTGACATCAAAAAATTATGAAATTTAGAAACTTCGTAAGCGATATTTCTATAATATTTTAAACGGCATTTGTAAAACATGTCTTTTTTAACGCAATTGCGAACGCACTACGGCCTCTTTTTGAAATACTGAAAATCAGATTTCGGACTGATACCGCCTCTGGCTTTTTATCCTCCCTCGGAAAACATGGCGGCGCTGGCGGTGCTCGGCACATGTAGCAGTGAGGATGATCGGTGAATCCGGGAATCGGACGAAGTTCTCTTCTTAAGTGCTCGGCGACCTCTCAGACTTAAAAAAGAAAAACAAATCGCCACAGAGAAAAAACAAACAACTGTGTTTGGTGTTTGTGTATTGTAGTTTCGGTCTGACTCCGCCGGGGCAGTCTTTCACGCAGAACAGGCGCGACGCGGCCCCTGACGTCGCTCACAAGAGTTCATTGCGCGTTCTCTTCGACCTCACACCGTTTTAAAGAATTTGCGATCGCTGAAAGGGCCCTAAAAGAACTCCAAACTCGAAAGTGAAGCGTCAGTCTGCTTACAGCGATGGGCGACAGGCACGGAGAAGAGCGTTTGATCGCGGGACGCGGGCGAACACGACACTTTGGCCGTGTTCCAAAACTTACTCGATCCTTACTCCAGGGCAAGGGTTTATGTACCTTGACGTTCCAAAACCTACCCGCGTTCAGCGCTTTTCAATCTGTGTTGTCACGTGGCACAACCCGCCGGAGTAATCTCTCGGATCCATTTGGGTTAGATTTGGAACACAGCCTTTGGGCCTGGACAGTTCAGAGGCGTGAGAGAAACTCGAGTTGCAGGACGACTCAGTCTTCGACGTCACTGCACTGGCGCGAACCGCGCGAAAACTTCAAAATCGGCTTTGGCGAATTGTCTTTTTTACTTCACAAATACTGGTTCCCAAGTTTTGAATTTTGTGGGTAATGTCCAGGCATTGTTTTCAGTCGTTTTGGATAATAAAAAGATATGATTTTGACATTGTCAGTGCCTCTGTAAGAAACGCAGAGCGTGAATTATTATGTTGACGCTTCTTGCTTCCCGGTAATAAGACGACAAAGAATGGTCTATTTGTGAGTTTCTTCAGCTGTCATCGGGCTGTCACATAGTTGCGTGTCACAGAAATCCCCACCTCGCGGCACTTCTGGAGGGTATACACAGAAATGAACAACCTCTGCGTTCAGCGTGGGGGTGAGGTATGATTTGCTGTCCTTGTTTGTCATGTGAAGTAATGACAAAGAACGGATGAAAACACTCGGATAAATTACGTTAATAATTAAAACTCGAGACGAAAAACAAAAATTGGGCCTCTACCTTCAGAGTGGTATAATGCATGAAACGCTGCGAACCACCCTGGGAGCAACATCACCCGGTTTATCTAGGAGGTGTTGCTAGGAGGGGAGAGGAGGAGGAGGAGGATGGGGAAGGAGAAAAGGAGAGAGGAGAGGTGGGATGAGGGAATTGGTCTGTCACGTGGCGTATATTTTCCCGCTAAATTTAGCGCGGGAACCGAGTTGACGTATAGGTCACGTGCCGTCAATATCCCCAAGGTGTATACGTCACGTGGGTGCCACTTTCCCCGCTAAATTTAGCGGAAAGTGCACGGACGGACGTGACAAAGTTCTTGGGATTGGGGGTAGCGTTAAAAAGCATTTTATGCTTTGTAAAACAAGGAGGGGGCATGTAGTTATCCTACGGTATTTGTTTTCCTTGATTTCTGATTCTCCGGGTGACTTTGCTATCAAGCTCGCCCGCTTGCTAACCGTCCCGTCATGGGCAAGACGCTTTGAGACGATTTAGTGACTCTATAGATTCCGCCCGGTGGTGGAGTCACCTTTCGAATGAGGCAGGCTGGACTCGTCACACGGGGAACGGGTTTGACGTCTCGCCGGTTTCGAAAGTGAACCAGACGGAGCTGAAGAAGGAGTATACGTCCGCCGCTTCCCGGAGTGATTTACGGCGAGCTCGCACCCCACACCGCTTTCCACGGGGATGGGAAAGAGGGCCCCGCGGGCGGTGAGCTCTAGATTCTGGGAATACCCTCTCCCAGTGTTTTTTTTTCTCCTCATTTTTTATATACAAATATTATTCTTTTTTTGAAGCTTGGGAGACGGCGCAACTTTTGAGTGACTTCGGCGGGGACACGTACGTCTCCGCTCGGGTGCGAAAGTGGATGGGGCCAAAACGGGAGAAGCAGACGGATTCCGTCTCGGAGGAACGCTTTTGACGCGAAGTTCAAGGAGAGCAGACGAAGATGGCGCCGCGAGGACGCGAGGCGGCGTTGCATACGGTTTTAGACGACCATCGGATTTGTAGTAAGACGTGCGCGTAGTGGAGTATTCGTCGTAGCCGACGAGACGTTAGCAGATTATGCGACGCAGCAGACGAAGTTTCAGCCGACGATGCGATGTATAGCATACGAATTTGTTAGCAGACAGTGCGACGTATTAGACGAGATAGTATAGAGAGCTTTTGGGCCCTCCGGTACGAACTGCGCATGCGCTACCGCAGAAGGCTCGCACATGCGCAGTTCGCATACCGGAGAACCCATCGTACCGTATCGGATATGCAAAAACGGTTCCCTTATACTCTCTATTAGCAGACGATAGCAGACGGGACAACAGTAGCCGATGCGACGTATTAGGCGAGATGTTGACCAAGGAGCGAGACGCAGCAGATGAGATGTTAGCAGACGATGAGACGATGCAACGTATACCAGACGATGCAACGTGACATATTTTTGGCAGACGATGCGACGTATACCATTAGGCGAAATATAATCAGACGATGCGACGTATCAGACGAGATATTAGCAGACGATGCGACGCATATCAGTTGAGATATGATGCGAAGTAACAAAGTTTCAGCAGATGATGCGACGTATTAGAGGAGATATTAGCGGATGATGCGACGTATTAGACGAGATATTAGCACACGACGCGAAGTAGCAGAACATTTTTTAGCAGATGATGAAACGTAATAGACGATATTAAAAGACGATGTGACGTAGCGCTTGAGGTGTTGGCAGGCGATGCAACCTCACAAACAACAAGGTCGATCACGCAAAAAAAAAGCGCTCCCCCCCCCCCCCCCCAAAAAAAAAAAAGTAAGGAAAAGATTAAGAATAAATTATTGGATGGCAGCAATCGCGATGGGAATGGAGAATTAGCACGAGAGTCGAGAAAGAGACTAAAAAAGAAAAAAAGAATGGATGGTCTTCTTCGAAGATTTTGAGGAGAGGAAAAGCGGCTGGATTGACAGCGGACAAAGGAGCGTTTAGCAACCTCCGACTGCACCCGTTCATGGTTCCGATACAATGTTGCGCTGTGGAGTGCAGCGCCGACATCGGCCAGTACTTATCACATTTAGAGCACGGAGGTGGCGGCCCTCCATTCTGGCATGAGGACTGTTTGGAATATCACCCGCTTGCTGCAAAACCCTCTGGATTTTTTTTTAATTTTATTTTATTTAACAATACTGCAGACTTTGAGGAGGTCCAAGAGAGAAGAGAGGTATGGCAACGTATACATTGACAGCCGCAGCATCACAGAAGAAAAGCACTCACGCACGTATTAAAAAGAAAATACAATTGAACGGAATTACAACGAACGCGTTGATAGGAAATTACATAGTAACGAAAGAAGTACATAAAAGGGACGACACAGACGACACTCGTGTCGTCTGTGTCGTCCCTTTATGGGTTTCTTTCGTTACTGTGTAAGTTTGTTTTGTTGGACGGTATTGTGCGATATCTAAACAGTGACTTGATCATTGAGATATTAAAGAATTGAACTCTTTCAAATGATATGCTGTGTACAATCAGTCCTCAACACTACCTCTATCTCTATAGGCGATTGCAAACTAGGTATCTGAGTCGCCGCCATATTCCTGCTCGTGTGATCAAGCACGCACAACTACAAATCTGCCAAGCTACCTTCACGCGTATGCTGCACGTGCTTGCACGTGTGGGGCACCAGTCGGGACGCCATGCTTGCAGACGTCTATAGAATAGCGGTTAGGAACGACCAGTAAGATGTCGGTCTCTTTTGTGTGCGCTATGTATAGTATTGGCCACGAACATTGACGTGCTCTATATAGTCCGTTGCAACTCAAGAAGGTAGGCGAGGGAAAGGAGACCGAGGAGGAGGAAGCAGACGGAACGCTGGAGAAAGGAGGATGTTTCCCCTCTCCTCTCCAGCGTCCCGTCTGCTTCTTCCTCCCCAGCCTTCCTTTCCCTCGCCCTACATTCTTGAGTTGTAACTTACTATAGACGTGATGTCTTTGTGGGCCAAACTTACGAAACATGTAATTGAGATAAAATTTTGAAATTATTTTAATAATCCCCACCGAAGATACGTATTACTTTTTTTAAGAACTTAGATATGCTAATTTTAGTCATCGACAACCAAAGTGAACGTTTCATATGTAGATTAGTGTCAACAAAGACCATTGATGTACTTTCTCAAGCGAACGACGAATTTT
>JAZHYW010040860.1:0-12663 GCA_037355805.1 Ixodes ricinus | reverse complement strand
ATTTCTCTTTATGGCTCTGGGTTTATCTTCTTCGTCCCCTGTTTGCTAGAGTTTCAGACAAAAGTCCTCTTTCACCCAATTGACTTCCCTTTCTTCTGCCTGTCTAGTCGACTTTGCCGCACTGCCCACCGTTCCACCTTCCCCCGCTACCCGACAGCGCATGGGCAGATACCTCCGGAGTTGGTTTTGAAGTGCTTATAGGGGACCGTGGGCAGGCAATCATAGCCCCTGACGAGGCCAATATACCACTAGGAAAAACTCGCCGTGTTCTGGTGCGCGTGCATTGGCGAGAAAGGGACTCTTCTACACACGGACAACAGAGCTTTGGCCTTAGTGCTGCACCGCGGCCATGAACGAGTTTTGCCTTGGGACATTGCCAGTGCCGTCTCTCTTTTTTTTTCTTAATAAAGATATGGCAATAAAATGGGTACCGTTGGTCATGAGCCCCGCCGACCTACCGTTGCTCGCTTGACACGCAATGGCGAGCCGGCGGGCCATCGACTCCTCGCGCTCTCGGCGCGAGACATCTTTTCCTTCTCGTGCTGGGGGCGGCAGAAGGATCGAGGAAACGTCCGAAGGGTTTCCCGAGGCTTTTCAGTAAATGTCAATAAATAAATAAATGAAGAAAAATGGCACTGGCAATAGCCCAAGGCAAAGCTTGTCCATGGCCGCAACGCAGCGCGAGAGCCACAGCTCTGTTCTCCGTGTGTAGAAAAGTCCCTTTCTCGGCAATACACGCGCACCACAACACTGCGAGTCCTTCTCGGAAGTATATTGGCCTCAGCAGAGGGGCGATGATTGCCTGCGCACAGTCCTCAACATCTACGCCGTAACCGACTCCGGAGGCATCTGCCCATGCGCTGTTGAGTAGTGGGGGAAGGTGGAACGGTTGGCAGTGCGGCAAAGTTGGCCAAACACGCAGAAGAAAGGAAGCCAGTTGAGTGAAAGAGGAATTTGGTCTGAAGCTTTGTCGAACAGGGGACGAAGAAGATAAAAACCCAGAGCCATAGTGAGAAAAATAAAATGCCAAGTAGCCCGCCGCCCCTTTGAGCGTCTTGAGGGGAAGCGGGCGCTCCAGCGAGCGAATGACACGAGAAATGGCTCGGAGCCGTTCTGGCGTGTGCGAAATGGTGTCATCGGCTGTGTCGAGCCTGAACCCATGAAAACCTATGCGTGGCTTGGGCTCTGCTGGTGTCGCTTAGGTTTAAGCGAAATCCCGACCGCAGCAAGTCCTCTACGAGGAGGCGCACCGTAGACGCCAACTTGTCTGGCTCGGGATGGGCGCACAAGAAGTTGTCTATGTGAAACCAAGGCCAGGGTCCACGCGCGCGCATTTTCCTGGCAATGGTTGTTGCCAAGAGCTGCATGTAAAACGGCGCCGGGCGTATCACGAAGGGCATACGGCAAAAACGGCAGTAACGGCGGCCTACTTTTAATGTGGTCAGGTTACAGGAGGAGGGATGAAGCGTGATATGGTAAAATACCTCGGCAAGGTCGAGCTTCACCATATACGCTTGGGGCGGGAGGGGGTTTACTTCGATGGCCTGGGGTAGAAGAGTAAAGCGGAACAGGGGTGCCTGGAGGTAAGGAGTAAGTGCGGCGCAGACTAAAACAATCCGGGACTCGGTGGCTGACTTGGATACGAGGAGGACGGGGTTGAGGTACGGGCCACCTGAGGAGCGTTCGATGATGTTGCTAACATGTTGGTTACGGTGGCATCGATCGGGGGGACGTGGTCAGGAAGAAAAGGGCGGGTTGTGAAGAAAAAGCCTTCGTGCAGCGAATGGCAAGTGCGCCGAAGTCGGGCGGCTCGTGAAAACTGCATGCCTCACTAAACACTGCCTAGTCGACTTGAGGTGTCTACTGGGTAGGGTGGACTAGCGGCGGAGGTCCCGTCGTTTTCGATTTGTAGGCAGTGCTACCCAGGTCCGACTCGGAGTCTTCGACGTCGCTTTGTTTGTCTGTAGTGTGTTCCTTTGTGTTGGTGTAGTTTTCCTCCTCGCCATCATAGGTGTAGAAGGAGTCATCATCGGCGTGGGGCTCGATGACACTGTCGGTCCTGCTGAGCCACTCCAGGATTCGCACGGCGGCGGTGGCCGTCGAGTCGGGATCCAATGGGTCGTTTTCTTCGGTCCAAGATCAAGCACGGGCAAGGTCGGCCGAGACGCCAGCCTCGCAAAATGCATAGGCGAGAACGTCCTCGACCGCGAAAACGTCCAGGAGCGTCTAGGAGACGACCGTGCCGTCGATGACAGCACTGGTGGGTCTCGAAGCCCCAGGGTAGCTGTCGGACTCACTTATAGGATTAGGGGGCCTTTTGGACTTGGTGCCTGGGTGGTAGCTTGTGTTCGCAGGACCACGAGACGTGTGGCGTCCGCGACGCGGCTTGTTAGGTAGCTGGTCAGGGAGCTCTGAAAACCTCGGACTCGAGCCTGGACGGTTGGTATAGGATAGCCGTCCTCCAGTTCCCTCTCGGGACGACGTGGAAGAGTTCCAGTCTACCGAAAATGAGGTGCTGGTGTTCGGGGAGCATGGCATCCCAGTAGAACCGATACGGGTGGAGATGCCGGATCTCGTGGACATCTCGCGTGGACAAACTTCTGGTGTTCTGGGCGAGGTCGCGCAGAATGTCGTAGGCCTGACGGACCCTCGCTTTGGGAATGGGAGGTGGGGGCTTCAGCGGAGGTAGTCGGATCGCGTTGGTGGCTCTGGTAGAAATTATTCCCGTAGAAGCCATACCTCCGGCGGAAGCAGGGGAGGGCTCCGGCGATGCTGGAAGCGATCTCTTGGCGCGTCTGTGGATGTTCGAGCTCACCGGGCTGACGCTCGAATAGCTCGCGTTCAGAGTTCTGCCACAGGGACAGCTGAGACTGCTGGCCGTGTGGGGTGAGACCGGCCTTGGCATCGACGATTGGAAGCAGGGCAGCTCCCGAGGTTGAGGCGAAGGAGACAGAAATGGCATCCTATGTCTGTTGGACGAGGGCGGCTTCGTTATCGGCGGCCAAGTGCGTTGGCGCGTTCGACGACGAGGCATCCTTCTCCTTGGCTTTTTAATGCGAAAGCATTAACTGTCTCATGGAGCGAGCTGACGTCATCAGTTTGAAGCGCGAAAACGGCACCATAGTTTCCTTCAGTTACATTGGCTGGCGCGTGTCGACGGGGCTCCAATTGGCCGCTACGCTCGTCAGTTTCCACGACCGCTCACCCCATGGCGCTGCGTGTCCATCAGCGCGCCGTTACCACGGAGCGTACAAGGTCAGCGTGCCTAGAGGAACACACGCGCTGAACGGCGACGAAAAGTACGCAGCAGACGAAAAAGGGAGCGGACGAGCGGCTTGCATGCTTTCGCATTCACAACTCATAAGAAATGCTTAGGTGAACCTCGATATATTTTCTTTTGTCATGCTGAGATGCGTGGCAGTGCCGGCGGCTGCCACTCGGTTCGAAAAAGGGTCACGGCACGAGAAGGAAAAGAAAAATCTCGGAAACCCTACCGACGTTTACTCGTTCCTTCCGCCGCTCTCAGCCCGAGCATATATATATCATACAAAACGCCAATGTCAAACCTCTAACATTTTTTTCTTTCTGTGTCGTTTCAAAAGCGTCACTCGCGACACGTTTCAGACTAAATGAATACGAGGTTCTCTTTTCCGCCAGCTCTGCATGATAGTCAATTTACCTCGTTTCTTCATACTGGCTACTGCATGTCAGGAACATCGGTGGTTTTGATAGAACCGAGTTGGGTGGGCATCTGATAGTTTTAAAGGGATACTTCAACGAAATTTGAAATATTCCCGTCGTGTTCAAAAATAGGTTGAATATGATCCACAATATCCGTAAATGACAATCGCCCGTTTGTATTTTGATCCTGGTGGCTGTATTTTTCGTTATAAACGGCCCACTCTGGCAAGCGCTCGGAGAAGGCCCAGCGCAATCGTGACGTAAATCGTCTCAAACGAGCAAAAGCTACGGCGAGGCTGACGTCGAGAGGATGGCCTAGTCGGTCCAGCCACCGAAGCGGCTGCTTTTGTACGAATTTTGAGTGACGGGTTAATCTTCTATAATCTTGTAGGGGGACAATAGCGACTTCTGCGACACACAGAAAGGATTCTCAGAAAGAGGGGAGTTCCTCCTTCCCCCTTCTCTCGTCGTGGCCGGAGGCGAGACGATTTCCGTCACTAGCTGTCAAGGTTCCTAGACGAGCATTACAAACGAGGCGTTAGCGACATCCACCAGGTGCTCTTTGCTAATCGTTTAATTCGTTTTAAAATTCCTTTTCGAGACTTTTTTAACAAGATATTGGTATGTTCCATGTGATGCTGCTCTTTTGGACACATATAGACCAAAAAATGAGCGCCGAAATTTCGTTGTAGTATCCCTTTAACTTCTTAGTTAATACCCTGAAGGCGACACGTACTGAATGCACTAGCGATGTAGGAGTGTGGCAGATTTAGAAATATACTTTTTTATTATAAGCTCGACCACTGATTACAACTAAGTATCCTAAATTCTAAGGTTAGATTGAACGGAAATGTATTACCAGATGCGCCACTTCACTCACAGTAGCTCTGTCAAATGTCCACGACATTTGAAGATCCCTCCTCCAGGTCATACTTGAGAAAACTAATATTTTTATTTTTCGGTTAATATCGGTTAAACCCGCTTACCGGAAAATAATTTACGATTACGGTTACGGTTTTAATAAATTTCAAATAGCGGTTTCGTTTCGGTTACGGTTACTGAAAAAATTTCGTTCATAAACGGTTTTCGGTTTCGGTTACGGTTACGGTTTGAGTCCCTGATTTTCGGTAGAATGTCGACCTCCTTTTTTCTAACACACAATACACTGTCGCTAACCACCACGCATTTATCTGTACGTACTCTACTTCTTGTGTCCCACAAGGATCAGTGCTGGGTATTGCTGACGTATATTAATGATTTACTCATGTCCCTTATCTCTAGCAACCGCCTTTTTGCTGATGATTCCATTTCAGATAGCATAATTAGCACACATAACGGTCATCTACATCTTCAAAGCCACCTTGAAAATTCATGTCTGGTGCTCTAAATGGCTCTACCCAAAATTGAATAATAATTAAGAAAAACGCTACGCTAATAGTCGTTACGGAACAAGGCGCATTACGTGCTGTAATTTACTCATCGCTTAATTGATTTGTTAATATTTTTATGCTCACGAACAACTCATGCCTTTGTATTGATGCGCAAACAAGTCGATTACAAATTAGCTAGAAACAACATAGGTGCTCTAATATTTGAGTCGAAGACGCATATCCGCTGCCAGAGTGTAAATAACCTAACTTTACAACAACAAAAAAAAGAACTAAAAAGTAGGAGAAACTTACAAAACTCTTTTGGAACGTGAACAGTGATATACAGGATGTCTGAAATAGCGGCCAGGCTCATTAAATCGGCCGCGAAAATCGGTTTCTCAGCCTCTCTCGCGATGATTTAGTGCAGTGGGGCCCACAGGAGGTTATTGTTTTTTATATAAAATTTGAAAAGGCAACGCTGCACTAAATCATAGTGCGATAGGTTAAGGAACCGATTTTTTAGGTCGATTTAAAGAGCCCTGCCGCTATTCGAGACGCCCTGTAAATCAATCAATGAAGGCCTTTATACAAATAAAAAATATGAAATATCTCTCACTCTCTCACGCTTTATATTTTTTATTACGTCATAATAAACTAACTACGCTACCAATATTTTTTGCGTCGGGATCCTTGCTCCCGAGCATTATCTCCAACTGCTGCGTTACCATTGGCTGCGTAGAGATAAGTAGAGACACTACGATTGAAAAGCTCGATAAACAAGAAAAAACTATTCAAGCTATAGAAACCTCGATGACCATGCTTTCCAAGCAATATGATGACCTTATAAAAAAGGTAGACTCATTGACACGTGTCACGACCGAACTAAAAAAAAAGACGAATGAAATGGAACAGCTCGGGTATGAAAGAGATGCAAGGATTAAAGATCTTGAATGGGCAGTGGAAAACGCGGAACAATACTCCCGAAGAAAAAACATAGAAATTCATGGAATTACAGAGCACGATCGCGAAGACCTGACAGCAGTCATAAATAACCTGGCAACAAAACTGAACTTATCTGTGCCGCAGCCCGATAAGGTTGAGTCTATCCACAGACTTAAAGCGAAAGATGGTAAGATACCTCCTATCATTGTACGCTTCAATGACAGATCGGAACGAGACAAATGGGCTTCCAAACGGACAGCACTGAAGGACGAACACGTGTATATCAACGAGAACTTGACCAGGCGACAGCGATGGTTGTTTTGGAATACAAAGGATTGTGCGAGGGAAATGAGTTACAAATACGTCTGGATGAAGAACGGGAAAATTTTTGTGAGAAAAAGGGACGGAGCGGCTGCAATCCGAATTGATGACGAAAGTGACCTGAACAAAATTCAATAATGTCTTTCGATACATTTGAAGAATGGAATAATCACACCAAAAAAGTTCTAACTGAGGAAGGAAAAAAGAAAGAAGACCAGATCCTACATATCGTTCAAATAAATGTTAGAAGCCTTAAGAAGCACAGTGATGAACTGAATGTTTACATAGCAGATGCACTGGTTGATATTGATGTGCTTATACTTACGGAAATAAATGTTGAGATAAACGAACCGCTGCACTTCCCCATATATGGGTACCATGAAATGTCTGTACGGCGCGAAGGCAGGAAAGGAGGGGGATACTGATATACGTTAAAAATAGCTGGCTTTTCGACCGGATTGAGGTATCTTTGCAGCATGCCGAAGCTCTTGTCATTAATATACATAAATCAGCTATATCGTTCACTATATGTGCCCTTTATAGACCACCCAGTGGAAATCTACATTTATTTTACAAAGAATTTGATAAACTGATAAACAGATTTAACAACAACGATTATATAGTTATAGCAGGCGACTTAAACATTGACGTTTCGAGTCAAGATAAATACGGAGTCTCGGATTATTTGAACATATTGTCCAGTTACGGGCTAGAAAATGTAATCAATGGTTACACGAGAGAAGAGCACCTTGCAGATAAAATTACAAAAAGTAGCATTGATCATATAATAGCCCGAACAAGCAGTTTATTCTTTATAGGTGGCATAATTAAACAAAAAGTAGCAGATCATTACTTCGTTGCTCTACGGATACTTAACGAAAACTGCACACAACAGATGGAAGAAAGCCAATACAAACAAATTATTGACAACAAAAAAGTGGACTACAGTATAAAAAAGTACAACTGGAACTCTCTTTTACATCTTGAACATATAGCCCTTTATGAAGCGGTGGTCGAGAAACTTGGGAGCATCTACGAAAGTTCAAAAAAGACGATCAAATTAAGAAAAAGAAATCAGAGCAACATGTGGATTGATAATGAAATAGTTGAGTTAAGTTTTGAGAAAAATAAATTATGGAACAGATGTAGGCAAAATCCGCAAGATAAATCACTTAAGGAAGAATATAGGCGAATAAGAAACAGGGTAACTGCAAAGATAAGGCTATCCAAAAAGAAGTTCCGTACAGCACAGCTCAAACAGTGCGGAAAGAACATCAGGGAAACGTGGAATACTGTTAATCAAATCATAGGCAAACCCCCCAAAGATAACGCGGACGAATCTCTACAGAAAAATTTTGCAACAACGAATTTCGATACACTAAGTGATAATTTCAATCGCGCTTTTGTTAAACAGGTGCAAGACCTACGTAAGCACGCAAACAAATCTACCACAAAACCTAACTTACGGAGCCGTACACAAAACTCCGCGTACATGCCGAAAATAACAGAAGTAGATCTACAGCATATAACTAGCAATATAGTAACGACGAAACCGGCAGGATACGACCAAATAAGGCCCAGAGATCTGCGCGTTCATTTTAACAGTCTAAAAAATGTTCTTTTGGCAATATTAAACGGGATTTTTGAAACAGGAGATATACCTAATAAGATGAAGGTGTCGATAGTGCGGCCAATTTATAAAAAAGGGAACAAAAAAGATGTTTCCAATTACAGGCCCATTGCGTTGCTGTCAGCCATTCATCAGATAATGGAAAGATTTATTTTAAAAACGATGACCTCGTTCTGCGACAAATTCTCGTTAATAAATAACTGTCAATATGGGTTCCGGAAAAATAAAAATACGTCACTTTTACTCGAAGACGTAGCGGATTATATTAATGAGAAGATAGACAAAAATCAAATTGTACTTGCCTTATTTTTAGACTTAACTAAAGCATTCGATACGATAGACCATGACATTCTACTAGATAAACTAGAAAGTCTGGGATTCCGAGGACCGTTCCTTAGATTTTTTAAAAATTACTTTACCAGCCGAACACAAAAAGTAAGAATTAGCAATAGTATAAGTGATACCATCAACCTCACCTGCGGTGTACCCCAAGGATCGGTATTAGGCCCCATGCTATTTAATATATACATGAATGACCTCGCTTCTTTGCCTTTAATATCAAATATATATCAATATGCAGACGATACCGCTTTAGTTCTAGCAAACGAAAATTATAGTACTGCGGCGTCCGCTTTACAAGAGGACATCAAACAAATAATGAGCTGGTCTGTAAAGAACTTTATTTTTGTAAATGAAAATAAGACTAGTTTAATGTGCTTCAGAACCCATCAAAAGCGTATTCACCTCACAGAACCCATCTTTTTACATTCAGCGGAATGCAGGAATTGTTGCTGTTCACCACTAGCATACGCAACAGCAACTAAGTACCTAGGAATTTACTTTGACGAACATTTATCCTGGAATTTGCATACAGATAACCTAATAAAGCAGTTAAGGATGATTTCATCTTACTTATACAGACTTCGTAGTCACGCGGACATCACATTAAGAAGAACAGTTTACCAAATGTTAGCTGAATCAAAATTGAGGTATGGAATAACCATCTACGCATTCTGTTCGAACACCAAAAAGCAAAAAATTGATAACATGATAAAAAGAATGATAAAGAACGTCACTTATGGAACCCGGCTCGAGCACATCCCATTCGAAGAACAGCTTACCAAACTTAATCTTCTGGCGATAGGCAATCTGAGGCACTATACAATCATCACGTCAAACTACTTCACGACTGATTACAAGACAAAGTCAACCGGACAAAAACAGCTTAGGAGGACCGAGAAATATAATATTCCTAGAGTATATACGAATTATGGAACACGATCAAGAAACTATTATGTTCCGAATCTCTTTAATCAACTTCCTGGCAATTTGCAGGAAATGCAGTCGTTACGTACAGTAAAAAAAGAAATATTGAAATGGTGTCAAAGCAGGTCGATTTGAATTTGGAACGGTGCCCTTATATTTTATCCATGATCTCGTCTCGTCACTCATGACAAGCAATTTTTGTCGCTTCTTTGCTCATTACCGATTCATGGCCCTGCTTGTGTTGGTTTTTGTTTTAATGACTTTGCTGTTGAACATTTAGTTTCGAATATCTTCTTGTTGCGCTTGCGTTTCATTATCGGCTTAGTATCTGGCTGATTCACGAGCAATATCTACGGTATCTTTTTATATATTTATATATTTTTCGATGATTCTTTTCGCTGGGATAGGAATTTTCCTTGTTGAGCGTTACTTGGTCGTTTTTGGTTTTCGCTACTGCTGCATGCGGTGTTTCTTCTTTTTACGCGGGATGAATGCAACGGATATAATTGTGCGACGCAAAGTTCAATCCGCGAAGTGTTAATGACTATCAGGCCACAGCACAACACACCACGGATTCTTGCAATTTAATTTTTGTTTTATTCTTGTTGTTTCCCTTCTTGTTTTTTCTGTCAAAGTAATGCGTTTGGGGGGAGGGGGAGCACTTGTACAATTGGACTGCCCGTTCTCGCACACAAGCACGATATGCTTAAGTGAGACGGCTCTGGAAAGTGTATGTTGGAAGAAAGCCTGAAATAAAACTATTCTATTCTATTCTATTCTATTCTATTCTATTCTAAGTGTTATTGTGCTTTCACTTTACCTCCGGCCGCAATGGCGACAGTCCGGTACGAAGCCAACGAAGCGGCGGCGGCAAAACAATGCCTGGCCACGGCGCACGTTGTCTTCGTGCGTTTGTCACCACCGGCTGAAACCAATCGCGCGCTGGAAAATAAAAGCGCATGCTGCGGCGCATTCACTGCGCGCGACTGCTTAAGTCGGTGATACAGAAAACGCACAAAGGCGATGAGCGTCTGTTGTGACGACGCACTTTTGGCGCTGAGTAACTGGATCCATTGGGCCGTCGGCCGCGCTGGTGCAATTAAAGGGGGTGACCGCAAGTGGGAAGCACATGACCATTCGGTTGTCCGCCACCAGCGTCCCCTTCACGGTCGGCGGTGTAAAGCTTTTGGGCGAGGACGACAAACGCGAAATCCCAATGTAGCGGACTGTCCGACGCGACGGGTTTGTCGACAGAGCTCCATCGTTTCACCTGGAGCCCCGCTCCGCTCAATGCATCCTCCACCATGGCTTTAGTCAAGCTGACCTTGGGAAATTTGATGCCCGCGACGGTGTACTCGCGAGATCCGACAGCGCCACAAAATATCAGGTGCCCCCCGTCGCGGATCAGACCCGAAACGTTCCGCGTGACCCTCCGAAAGGTTTCTTCGTCGCGACTTGCGGCCGCGAGGCAGAGGCTCGACAAGACTACGTCGAAGGGTTCATGGTGCTCTTCGGGTAGAACGTTCGGGTCCAAGACGTTGCACGGGATGACCTTCTTGACGGCCGCGCGTGTCCTTTCTTCGATGTATCTGGCTCCGCTCTTCGCGTCCCTGCGTGGTCAGTTTCTCGGGTTAGAAAAACAATCTTGTATTAGGAACTCGAAATTCAACGAAAATGAAGTAGGGCATAGAAGACAACATGCTCGACTATCCACAAAATGCTGGTTCACAGAGATGCGTTTGACTACGATCGACTACTACCGCTTGAGACTATACTTTGCTTCAGCTTAGCTCCGAGCACAGAAGAAGGCTGGAGACGGTTCACCGCTTGTAAAAGAGCGTACGTACGCACCACGAAGCAGTTCGCAAAAGTAAAATTTTAGAAATACTTTGTTTGTGTGCGAATATTGCACAATTTTTATACTAAGAACTAATTATAGAAAAATAAATCAAATAAATGACGTGCCACGTTCTTCACAATATAGTAATAAATATGCTTCGACAAAAAACGCCTACCTGCTGTTTTCCCACCGTTTGTGCGTGTGATTTTCAGTGCTCAGCGGCCGAATCATGGGCTTCAAGACCAACGCTTTCCTTGCCAAGTTGCTAAACATCCTTTGGTTTTTTTGTTTTTCTAGTTTCCACCAACAACGCAGGATAAGAAAAAAGGCACGTTTGGGAGTCAGACGCGAGACCGTGATGAATGTGTACTTTAATTCTCCAGGAGTCTCAAACCGCGTCGTACGGCGAAGTTGTTCAACGAACATCGGAGCTAACAGGCGTTGGGAAATCGACGAAACGTTGATTCGCCGACGACGCGAAACGCTCTCCGATGAAAAACATGTCACAACCGGGAGTCAAGGCGGCGACCAGAGGCAAAGCAATGCGGCTGTCGCTGGAGCGCCGAGAACACGCGTACTCCAGTGCGACCGTGCTTCCCACCACGGACGACAAGGAACAGCTCTCACTCCTCTGTTCGCGGCTGGCGGAGTTCGCTGAAAGACGGCCCCGTTCGGCTGCTACGCCTGTGAATAAGCAGGAGAAATGACACCAGCGGCGACGACGACACCGTCGATGGACGCGGCCACCAACCGCATGAACGACGCCAAAAACACCGCCTGCTGGCAACACCGTAACAACTGGGGGGACGGAAACAGGCAATGATAGCCTGCACATTTTGCGCTTTGACCTCACTCTTGCCTTAAAGCAAGAGTGAGGCACAAAGGTAAAATAAAGACGTTCCATCAATCAATCAGGAACGCGGTATGCGTCTGTTGCTGTTATGCGTTGGCGGAGAGAGTGCGCTGCTGTGTTAGAAATCGGAGACACGGGGCAGTCTACCCAGAGAGCTCGCTCAACCCCCTTGTTTTTTGTGGGCGCCGGTCGGCACCGCGGCACAGGGGAAGACCCGTCTGGGCACCGAACGTTACCAACTTCCGTGTTCCAGACACGGCCTTCCTCTGCTGCCGGCAGTGCGACGTCCCTTTGGGAAGCCCAGCATCCACCGTACTGAACCGGAGTCGTATTCTAGGGCGCGAAACGACATTTTTAGTTATGTAGCAGACGAAATGTCTCTCTTCCACTTCTTTGTACCTCTGCGTAGATTCCGCGCGAGTTATATACGAAGTGCGGGCGAAGTCGCGTCCTATCGCCGGCGTTTGATTAAGAGGAAAGAAAAAGCAAGATAGCTTCATATGGTCCCCTTATCTGGAGGGGCCGGGAGATGGGAGGTTGGATCGGGCGTTGTGTTGTGTCAACTTTGTTGACCTTGCGTAGTCAAGGAGCGTGTCCATGACCTGCCTTCTTTGTTGTAGTTCTTGCCTGGAGGTCCCCAAGTTTTTATTGCCGCAGCGGTCGTAAATATTCCGGGAGTCTTAAAGGGGCGCTGCAATCATATTTAAGCGTCTATCTTTTTTGTGGTTTCCACAACTCTTGGGGTTCGGGCAACCAGCGG
>JAZHYW010040859.1:0-77805 GCA_037355805.1 Ixodes ricinus | reverse complement strand
GAAAACATTAGATTGCTTCGTGCAGGCGTCGATTTTTACGGTTCATTTTAGATCGAGCCTGGTGCCTTGAGACAACCTATAGGCAATACTACTACATTTGACTTGATCTGAAACATATTGTGTCTGAGATTGTAGCACACTGGGCAACCAGTATGTTCTGTGCGAGTGCACACTTCTTCAGTGGGGCGAAATGTGTGGGGTACGACTTTTAGTCAAGGAGGACTGACTAACAAGGGTTCAACATTTAGTGGCTCGGGACCAAAAGTATAGGATTGACTTTTAGTCCTAGAGGTCTAAATGCAAGGGCGCAACATTTAGTCCCAGAAGTCAAAATGCAAGGGCTCAAAATGTATTTCAAGGAGTCTAAATGCAAGGGTGAAAAGGTTAGTCCTGGGGTTCAACTTTGAAAGACTAACGGGAGGGGAGCAAATCTGCTCCCGTCCACGTTACTAACGGTTTTGGCAGCGCGTTTGCTCCCCGGAGGGACTAAGTCGCGCTCCCCTTTTTCTTGAAGTGCATGAAAAGCTGACTTTGTTTTGGCAATCCGCTATTCTTACTTCGTTCTTTCGTTGTTCCAGTGTATTTGTGTTTGTGTTTTTTTGTAGAAGAGGAATGTGGTATTTGAAGAATGTGGTTTCTTTGAACCGGTCGCAGTTTCGATGGTGTCGGACTACAGCGTGTCGGGCGCAGTCGCTCGTCGCCAATTGGCGCGGAACTGTTTTTATGTAGAGCTCAAAATAAACGCCACACATGTTGCATTTATTAGTAAGGTACGTACTTTTTATTACTTGAGTAAACTTTTCTCGAAGAGGCAACGGGGATTGAAACGTAGACACGGGCCATCATATTATAGGGGTGAACTTCGGGAACTGGCCCCGGAAACGCACGATAAAAACTTCTCAAGACGGCGACCATTCATTCCCTGTGCGCCCTATTTGCTGTAGCTGGAGAGGCTTGCATACCAAAGGAGCAGCGGTGCCGTTGGCGGTGGCGATTCGTCCATGCCGCGAAAAGACTCAAGCCTGCATCGCCTTCCTCGTCCTCGCAGGTGAATGTATATGGAGCCGTGAGCGACGCCATTTCTACAAACAACCAGGAAGGACCGGAAGAACGCATTGCGCAATTCAACTTACGTCAAACACTGATTGGCTCCGAGTCAGCAAAGCACATCGCTTGGCAGAAGAAATAGGCCTCGGACGGATTCAAATCTTTCTGCCAGCGGCGAGTGAATTTCGCCTCCCATCTCCGGAAATCCGCTTGTCGCCGAACACGGATCCTCCCGTTAATTAGGAAGTGTAAACGCACCATAAGAGGATGCATCACCTTCAGATTAGTTTTATAGGTCAATTTACTCCCGAAGTATCCAAGGGAGTCTAGTTTTTTTGCAAAAGCACTTGGGACAGTCAGTCGCTCCAACCTACAGAGAAAGAGCTCGGCAAATCACGAGACTAAATATATCAGTCATATTGAAACCCCTACAACTGTGGTGCGAAAAAATGAAAACAGAAAAACTTTAGGCCAAGAAAAAGACAACAGTATGAGGAACTCTCTGCTGTCTTTTTCTTCGACTTGAAAGTCTCTTACTTTTTGCGCACCATATTTTCAGCTGTCACATTATGACTATGTTTCCCCACGCACTCCTGCACACTCACTATTATTTCGCTGGGTAGAAACTGAGAAAAAGAGAGAGATGGAGCGTAGCGCGGGGACGCCAGAAAATTTACCTCTACAGAGATTGGGGAGAAAGAGGTAAATTGGCGCTGTCATCTCATTTACTCTTCGTCACTTGAACGCTTCGAAAGTTTTAACGCTAGTTTGGCTGGCTCATGCTTCATCCTTAATGCTCAATCAGGAGTGAATATTGAGACGCGCGCCTCCGCTTTGCGTCTTGCCACCATCACGAAATAGAGCCTGGTTTGCGCCAATGCGGAGCTGCACTTGTTCCATAGCATTTAAGGGATAATGTCGAAATATCATTGATGCTGCAGCGGCGATAAGACGCCTTCAATCGCCACGCTGCACATTTTTGCACCCTACTGTGCTGCGGCAGAATTGACCGATGGTCAGCATCTCGCGAGGTCTCTGGCGCGAATTTAATTAAATTGAATTTGAGCCGCTACCATTCGTTGACATACTTTACTTCGTCGAAGCTACAGTCTGTCTATGTGCTTAGCGGGAAAGCAGATGCTATAGAGCTTAAATATATTCTGTAATCAATAAGCGACGCGGGTCACGCTTTAAGTCGCCTTAAAACTTTTCCACAGGTTTACAAATGCTTTGGTTTTCTCCAAAATATATATTGCCTTTTCTTCGTTTATTTTTTAATTTTTTTATTTTTAGGTACTATCGTACACTGTTAGCTTTTGCCATCGCAGCGGCAAGCGTCTGCATTCCCCAGCGCCTCATAGGTGCCGCCCCAAAACTCGCGCATGTTTCGCGGTGTAGCGGTTCCCCGCTTTTTCCCGCTTTCGCGTGTCATTACTCAAGCGGTCGCCTGCCAGTACAGAGCAGACGACGCCACAGGGCTTACTAATTTTTCTGAACATGTTCGTTTCACCACTACAAAGTTATAAAGTATTGTTGATTCCTGACTCGCATGTACATGATGACACGCTAATTGTAAAATGTGATATCAATGAGAATTTTTTATCGGACTTAACTTGTAGTTATAGTCTTTTCACCTTTAGTCTGTTGTGCGGTTCATTTGCACTATTAGGCCAACTTAGTGCCAAAGCACCGATTTTGCACTCTCATCGGAATTAACCTAATGCTGCACTCTGTTAACGTTGCACCTTTGCCGCCATTTCCATTGGCTCTGTCAGTTTTGTAGTGCACGCTGAGTCTCCGGACTTAAGGTGAAGCAGGGTATGCCAGCCTTCTTCTGCATCACACATGCCTGCGCTCTATGCTGGTTTGCGAACGATATCGCTAAAAACATGCATTGCAAACGCCTGTTTCTACAAAAGCAAAAAAAATCATAGAAAGGGTAATGCTTTAATGACTTGCAGCAATCTGCCCCTAATAAAAATCGCTGTGTTGAAATGAGCGTGAGGCCAGCCCGATAGCGGAGCCGAGGGCACCAGGCGCAGGCAGCACTCGCGGCACGCGGCTGCTCTGCACCACCAGCCCAACGAGCCCGACAAAGCGGGGGTGTGCTGCATAGAGCGGGCGGAGTCGAATGCCACACGGGCGTATGCGCGCTGGAGTTTCGAACGGGCGCCTGCTATGCGTGGCGTAAGGGGTGCAGGCGACACCGCGCCGCGTGTTGCAGCGGAAGCTAACAGTGTCCACGAGAAGTTCCACGATATTTCCGGCAATGATTTAAGTGGCCGCAATAGTACAAAGCTGGGAACAATAAAAATTAACAAACACACTTACATTTCACAGAATAATTCCTAGAACATTCATTTTTCTGTGAATACTAACAAAGAAATACTTAGAAGCATCCGTCATTTTTATACTACATTTTTATGTGAATATATTTTAGTAATTGAGAACACGAATTAGGAGTTGAAACAAAACTAAAAACAAAAGACAAAAAACTTCCGGCGTAAAAGGTACTGAATATAGGAAATTTAAAAATATAAGGCGCGGCTGCCAATGGGACACGTGCATATCGTCGGAGAGCCCAGTTATCCACTTTCACTTGGAGACAATGTGTCTATACCTCGCTCATTTTATATGGTGTGTGTCCAAAGGTGATGCCCAACAACTTTCTAACTGCAATACTTTATTATTGTCTGTTTTAGGTGGGGTTTTAAAAACACTTCTAAACTTTGACAAAGAGAAGCTTCAGCTTTAAGAATACATTTATGCATATATATATTGTTAACTGTACCAACAGTTTGAACGAGCTGCTTAGTGTTCCCCGTCGGCGTCGGCCGAGATTACCTCGATAAACACTCGGGCTCCTGAAAAGAAAAATAGCCTGGTTAGGATGTGTACGGGATAGTTAATGGTCGCCCGCCTAACGTGCACTTTACGTCATTGAGTCACGTTCCGCAGCATTAGTTCCGGCATCCTATAGTCTTGCGGTTGCTCCAGCGTTTCCAATTTCAAGCACACAATGAGAGCGCTCTGCGCGATTCTCAACTTTCGGTTTCTGCTATCTGTGATGTTCCATGGTTCAAGACGAGACACAGATTGTTTTCTTAATTTTTGCTTGTGGGTGCATGACTATGATCATGCGACAACCAGAGACTCGTATCATTTTAAGCGATTCAGAACCCAATAAACGAAGCGTGATCAGAGTTGCCATTTCAATGGTTTAGTGAGCAATATACCGTGCCAGTTTATAATAAGATAATAAGCAATGTATATTACAGATCTCGAACAAATTACGCGTATTATTGGAGAAGATGCGGTGCCTTACCTCGGGTAATTTACTAATCTGGACCACAGACCTCGCAGGATAGTTGCCGGTAAAATCTGTGAGGAGGTCAAAAAACTGACCGATTATTCTCTGTTTTGTCGATGATATTATGAGCTTGTGGGATGACAAGAAAGCATTCAAATACTTGCATTCGGAGTAGACCCGGTTCATATCATCGTAGTCTTCCCAGTTGGTTAAGTATACGGTAGCTTTCACCACTGAGTAAAACAGGTGCAGACAGAAGAAAGATTAAGGCACTTTCATTTTTAAATTTGGCAAAATTTAGATCACGGAAATATTATCAGGTGAATCGCTCATCTCCTTCTTGATGTATATAGTGCAATACCGTAGGATAGTTTCCTCGGTTTTATACGGTGAGTGTACAATGTTACTCAAAAATGCTGTTGAGTTAAAAGAGTTGTCTGAATTGCGATCGGCGGGAGTAACGTGTAATTCACTGTAAATATAGAGTTAGATGATCTTAGGAGAGGTCACATATATCTTCAGGCAACCAGTCGGACACCACCAACAAAATGGTCGCAAGATGGCGGAGTTTGCAGCATCGTGAGCGCCACTCAGCGTAAGCGAAGCCATATAATGCTACGGAATGCCATTTCTGTGTGTGGGGACGGGGGGAGGGGGGAAGGGGGAGGTTATATTATCGGGATTACTTTATGTTGCAGTAAAGTGAATGTGATGCATCAAAACTCCTCTTCAATAGCAAGTTCGCATTTGCAATACAGCAGAGGCGAGGGGGGGGGGCGCACTTGCTCTGTGGACAGCGTCGGGTCGTGCGCGGTGAAGCGTCTGCTGCCGGTGCGCGTAGATGTCACTGGTGCAGCGCCACAGCGCAGTGGCTGCGGCGCCAGAGGAGCGAGGTGGCGATACAGGCGCCAGTGCAGATCAGCGACACTTCGAGCGTGGTTTGGGCTGCGGACTGTATATACTTCGATACTTCTGAAGACAGAAAGAGCGCGTACAGAAAAACCTGTTCTCGTAGAAGAAAAAAATCGCGGCAGAAGTGTAATGGACGAGAGCACGTGCAGGAGGCCAACGCCGTGGCAATGAAGTAAAGCTCATGTATCACAGAAATTGAGCAGGAAGCCCGTCTCTTCCTGCTTTGTTTGCGCAGGCTATTGCTTACATTCGTTATAAGCGTCGTGATACATGCCTTCTTGTTCCACAATTTTCCAACGCTGACGTGACAAAAAGCCTGATTTTGTTTTTCTCACAGCTCTGACCAGACCGAATAGTTTGTTTTTTTATGGCCACTCTTAAAACAATTCAGCTTAATTTAGACTGTTAACATCAGCTTACCTAAACTAACTATGACCACCTAACAGTGTTATTGGTAAGTCTGTAACTGACGAAATATCAACAACTGAGCCTTTGAATGCGTAAGCATTAGAGCGCTCTGTTTCGACAGAAACCCGGCAGTGTCTTTCGTTTGTCAGCCACAGAGAGAGAAGGAGAAGGAGGGGGAGAGGGTGAAGCGTACGAAGCTCCCATTGAGTCGAAGCGCTGACGTCAGCACGCGTCAACCTCTCCCCTCTTTCTTCCTCTCTCCCCGTAGCTGATAAACTAGAAGACACCGCCGGGTTTTCGCCAAAACGAGCCCTTCGGTTTTGGTCCGAGTCGCGCGCACAGCTGGCGCGCATCCAGAGAGGAAGAGGCGCCATGCAACTACCCCCAGATAGCAAATCCTTAATGCTAAATGAGATCGCGTCATCAGAGAAAGCCAACGCTGGACACAGGTTGGAGACAAGTGCCGCATCAGCGCTCGGCTTCGGGTCAAGTTTGAACTTTGAGACGAACGTTGACGTAATCGTCATGTCCAATCTGGTCCCAGCTGTGCCAGCGTGGTACTTCTCTAATGACGCCATCTCAATCAGCACAACGGCGCAACTACCTAGGAGGTGTTGCGCCGCGCCGCAGTGGAATGCGGGAGCAGTGGCGTCACTAGGGCCAGCGGCACCCAGGGTGGTAGCCCGCTCACGAAATTGGGAACAGCGCGCAAAAAAGACGAGGACAACGAGAGTAGAGCACAGGACAAGCGCTGACTATCAACTGAAGTTTTATTAAAAACGGCTCAAACAAGCCCGCCGCGACTCCCCCCCTCCCTCCTCTCGTGGCCCGCCGTGACGCCTCCCCCACCCCCTCTCACTCTCCAGTTGCAGCTACCTGAGCGCTGCTCGCTGGGACGTCCGTCCCCCTTCCCCGACCCCTCCCCCGGCCTCTGCCCTTGTGACGTCACCGTGCACACGTGAACAGTTGCCGCTCTGCCGTCGCCGGTTATTCTTCACTCTTGGTTTCCGTAGTAGCCGTGCGTGGGCTGTCGTGTGTGTGTGTGAGTTAAAACGACGAATACGGTTCCCTCCACGAGTGAGATGGATGCGGTTCCTTCCACCAGTAGTATGAATGTGGCTCTTTCCACAAGTGATATCGATGACCGTATCCAAAAACGTTGACGTACTTTGACAGGCAGAGACTACAAAAAAGGGTGAAATAAATTACAGGGAATCTGTTAGCATGACTTTTGGGAAATGCCACAGTCACGTTTTTGGAGTGGCAGGGCGAAGAAGAGGAAAAGGGAGAAGGGCGGTCTGAAGACAAGCGGAGGGCACGAGGGGGTGTGTCTCGAGGGGGAAAAAGTGAATGACTGTGGCGGACAGCACTCCCGGCAGCCCAGGCTAGGCTCCTGAAACACCCTGGCCTGGTGCCAGGAAAGGCAACACCGTCGAGCCGGAGTGACATCCGACAGAGCTCCCGCCAGCTTAAACCAAGATCCTGAAAGATCTTGGCCCCCGATCCAGGAAGGGCAACACCGTCCGAACGGAGCGACTTCCGATCTCTGACCACCATCCCTAGCCGCACTCCTCAGGAACGCTGGTCTCGTCCCAGGAATGTCAACGCCATCAGGGCCTGACTGACGGCCGGTTGCCGTTCGTCCATCGCACAGGCTTGCCGGGCTCAAGGATTGCACCCTGAAAACCGTGGCTCCGACACAAGCGAAGAGGGGTCAGCTCCTCCAAATCTTTTATTACTCAGAAACTAGTGAGGACCAGGCCCGATCAGACCTTGAGAGGGCACCAAGCTGATCGTACTTCTACAGACCTCTCTTATTTAATTCAAAAATTTGTTTCTTTTTATTCGATTTCCTTCACGCTCACATTTGTATGGCTTGGCTGATTAAATATTCCTTTTTCTACTTTCCTGCGTCACTCAGTCTCCAATACGCCCTCTCGTCTCCTTAGAGGAACGTGACAATGCGTGCAGCCTGCCAGGATGAAGGCCCATTTGATGTATCGTTCTTCCGAGAGGCATAGAGAAGCGGTTGGGATTGGAAGCCTGTACCAAACGATGGAGGTCGAGAGATTAATGGCTGCTGGAAAGAAACTGGGCTATACTGGACCCGAGTTGAAAAAACTGGGTGACTAATGAAAAGAGCGCGATTAAGAAAGAGAGAGCTCACAAGCGAGTTAGCAAGGAAAACCGTGAGGGGAACTAGCTAACAAGCTACCCTCCGCGAGGGGACGAGCTAAGCAAGCTACACTAGAAAAGAAAGGAGATACTGGTAGTTGAGAATCGCTGCGCGAAGGTTACCAGGAACGGGCTGATGGGTTACTCGGAGACGCGCCAGTCCAAGCTTTCCGAGGAGTCCCCACAAGTTGATCCCACAGTTAAACGAGTGAAGGGACGATCTCGATGCATGCCTGCAGCGTTTGGAGTGCATGGCGCCAAGTTAGGAATGGCCTTCAGGACAAATGGGCGACGATCATTAGTCCTGTGGCTGACAGGAGAAGCGCTCACGGTGGTTGGTCGCACAACACCGAAGGACGCTGTAGACTATCCTAAAGCCAAACTGGCTCTGCTCCAGAGATTTAGGCACATAAAGGAGGGTTACCGTGAGAGATGCCGGAAGGCCAAGCCAGAAGATGGCGAAACTAGAAAGCAGTTGGCCGCTAGATTAGTGGGGTACTTGACCGATGAGCTGAGGTCGCGCGAAGTGGAAAAGTCATCCGAGGCTTTAAGAGACACTGTCCTAGTGGAACAGTTTCTAGTGACCTGCTCCAGTAAGCTGGCGCGTACCTCTAAGTGAGAGATGAGGCTGCCAAACATTACTCGAGGTGGCGGCCGATGCTGCCGACCTCTTTTAAGAGGCCGCAGGATGATTCGAGCTCTATGGGCAAAACCGTATGGAGGAAGCATAAAACAGACAGAACGCTGATGATTCGGCTAATGATAGAGAGCAGATCGGTGAGAACATCCGCTGTTTCCCCTTTGTGGAAAGCGGTCAGCAAAGCAGAAAATCTGCGCGGACGCAAGTCAGGCGCTTGGGTATTCAATCGCGTATGTGCGAGTTGTGGACAAGACGACTAGTAGCCTCATGTAAATGGACAAGGCCTCCAGCTACCGCGGGACGAGCCTTGCAGGAGTCTTCAGTCACTCCCTACAGAGAATGATGGAGGGCAAGATTCCGTTGGTTAACGCAAACTGTGGGAGAGGCTCCAAGTTCCTGGCTGAAATATACTTGTCTGTGGCTTTGCTGGGACGCCTTGGGAACAAGGTGAGTGCAAGTGCTCAAGGACACTGGGTGTAATCAGTAGTGGTCAGAAAGGACCATGGTCCACTCCGGAGAATTTCACGGGAAGATCGAGTGCCGGTTTAGTATTGAACCAGACAGTCAAGAACCTACCAGAGGCGAAGATTTCGATTCAGACGCCGTTTTTATACCGGAACAGTTCTAGCGAAATGCATCAGTGACCCACTATACAATCTGGTGCTGGGGAATATTCCGCAGATCCGAAGCTCGGATGATCCAGATCCTGGATGGGAAAACGCAGTGAGTGAAGAAGAAAGTCCTGTCGGCGGCGCGGCATGAAACCTAGGATCGGAGGTACGGGCAGACGCCCACGATATGTCCGTGCAGGCTAAAACAACGATGGCTGACGTCACGCGAACTTGGCGGAAGCTGCTGCAACCGATGTCACAAGCGTCACAAGAAGTGGATCAAAGAAAAACGAAGAGGTTATGCTTGAACGTACCGCAGGATTCAATGATGGATACGACTCCAGAGGCACTCGCTCGAGAGCAGAGGAGAGCGACTCGCTCAGAAGGTGTGTTTGAGGAAGTTCGTCAAATCACGAGAAGTTTCCCGAAGTCTGAGACGAAGTTCCAGTTCTTTGTAAAAAAAAAAAAACAGCCTGCTACACATGTTTGTTGAGTATTCGTCGGAGAAAGACAGATCCAACTGGTCTTCCCGAAGAAGTTCAGACCGGTGGTGATAACATTCGCGCATGATGGCATCTATGTCCAGGCACCAAGGCGTATAGAACACGCTGGTCCTGGTGGCAGAAGAGTTCTTCTGGCCGGGGATCTAAAGCGAGTTCAAAATTTGCGTCTAGATCATGCGACGTCTGTCAACGCACGGTGCCGAAGTGCAAAGTGGGTAGGGCTCCTTAGGGAATATGCCCACGGTTAAGACGCCTTTCCAGAAAGTAACCATCGACATTATTGGACCTATCACGCCGATGTCGATTGCGGTAAACAAGTACATTCTGACCTTGGTAGACATGGTCAGAATATATCCAGACGCATTAGCGCTGCAGGCTCTTATTTAATTCACAAATTTTGTTACCTTTTATTCGATTTCCATTACGCTCATATTTCTTTGGTGTGGTTGATTAAATTGATTTCTTCCTTCTACTTTCGTGCGTCACTCCAGTCTCCAATACGCACTCGTCTCCTTAAAGAACGTGACAGTCGGACACGTCCACCTTTGGGAAGCGCTAACAGAGACCCCGTAACGAGGTCAAAAACGAGGCAGCAAAAATATAGAAAGCAAAAGTGAAAGTCAAAGAAAAAAAGCTAGGGTCAGCGTTAGCGTTTCCGAAAGGGGAACGTGTGTGGCGTTTCCAAGATGTATGCTATCGCATTCCCTAAGAATCCACCAATGGATCTTCATGTAACTTTTGTTTAGTCACCCTACATACAGTGCGAGCTCTCAGCTCTCGGTGATACAGTAGCTTACAGCTGGCAGAGCTCAATCTATTATAAGGAAATAAATAAGCATTATTGCCTTATACTTTCGTTCATTTATTTTGTTTTACCTTAGTGTACATTTGTTTATAAAACAAAACTATTATGTCCCCAAAGGGCACCTGTTGGAAGTGTGCAATAAAGCAGTTGCAACACGGTGCAGGTTCTAGACGAAGCATTTCGGATAGACCACGGCCGCACTGGCATAGACAATCAGATTAGCAGCCAAATTTTGTTTATAATTAATGTCAACTTACCTGACCACTATGCTATGCAAACCGTCTGGGGAAGCAATCGATGCTAACTTTGTTTACACAAGATCCGTAAATTGAAAATATAGGTCCGCGTTATGCGCTCACTAAAAGCGCCGCAATCATCTAAATTCCAGTACGCTTACTCGATCCGCCAGTGCGCAAAGAGCAATCCGATAAGAGGAACGAAATGTACTTATGCTGTAGTTTGCATCGATTACTTGCAGGGGTGAATGTCATACCGTAGTAATTTCTTAACCGTCGTACACACAAACGCTTCCCAGTGTTATCTTCCAGCGTAGATAAACGAGAAACATCGCGGTACGATGCTGGATACAGGATTGAACACGAGCGGGAGCAACTCCTGCGGGTCAAATGACGGAAGTCACATCTAGAGCAAGGCTGGAAGTGGGTAAATTGCGAATCTCAAGGTGACATATTTTACTCCCGAGCTAGATCGAGAAACACGGCAGCGAAAAGACGCAGAAGCAGCGAAACACTGAGGGCGCATTAGAATAGGATGGTGGAGGCAGCGCTTCACTATGCGGTGTAACCCGGACGCTTTCACTGGTGCCGCTGCTAGCCAACTGCCAAAGGCAGCGGCGCGCTCCTATAGGTGTCTTACGCTCTCAATATTAACCTGAAAATGCGCTCCTTGACAAAATATTTAATGCTAATACCTTTGGTGTACGTCCTAATACACCAAATAAAACTATGTTATGAAACAAAAATATAATGTTGGAGATAGTTATGAATTGCATGTAAGCGCATATTCATATATCTTCAATCTTAAAAAAAGTGAACAAATTTGGTTTAACGAATAATTTGACCTAAATTCCGAGCTCTCATGAAAATTCATATACATGTAACAGCTACAAAAAATCACCTTTCAACCCCGATGTGTTATGGGACACTATCAGCCTTACAAACGACTTCAGCCTTTCAAGAAATTGAGACTCTTCAGCTGCGGACCCTTCTGCGCCTCAAACCTTTCAGTCTCTCTAACCTTTCAGACCCTCCAACCTTTCTGATCCCACTGTCTTTTAAAACTTTAGACGCCCAAATGACTATGCGCCATAGACTAAAATGCCGTTGTTTAAAGCGTTATTCGAGACTTGGTTTAGACATTTATAGTTACATCTATATTTCAACTGAGAAGAGCAACAAGGCCTAACATGCTCTCAAACCCTTGGGCAAGCAGCTGTAGACAGAGGCGAAGGGACAAATAGCGGCAACCGAGTTCTTTGTCACCAAAAATGTATTCTGAGGTACTCACAATTCCGCTGAAAAGCTTCCTAAGATGTACGGTAGCTCAACTTCTAAAGTCAAACAAGTGGATCACACACTAAACTGTGAGGAACAAGTTTAGCAGGACCACGAACGCCAAATCAACACACTATATTAAACCGTTCATTTCCGGTTTAGAATCATGTGTAATAATAACCAGCTCGACTGTTTAATAACATTCACTTCTGCAAAACTAACACATGCCGCCGTTGAGCATATCCTGAGCACGGTCAGGGTTATATGTCCCTGGCGCCGTCGCGTTGGCGTTCCCGGCTTCTCTGTGTTTCGCTGGCTGTACAAGCTTCTGGCGCCGGACTGACCACTAGGCTCAAGGAAACAGGTCACTGATAGACCTTGTCCCCTATTCGCACATTGAGCTGCTCTAGAAGATAAATCCCACGCACGGGACGCGCGCGTGACGGAAGGCCGAAACTGAGCGAACGTTCTTTGCCGCCGCCCGATACAAGATGACCAAACGGCATCCCCGACGAATATATTTTGAAGGGTCGCGTCATCTCTCTGACAGGTATGTTAAGAATATTTTTATGGGTCACGTGTTTTCCCCGGAAAGATCGTGACAGACCTTGTAGGCCTTTCAGAAGACTATAGGGGACCCCTGAAACTTCAAAACATTCTTGAAGGGTACATCAAGAACTTTCAGAAACACCACCGACAGTTTTTCAATATGGTAGGTATACTTATAAAACATAGTCATAAATTACGGGGTAGCCACCATGGGACACCAGCTATAAATCTAGAAACAAAAGACATGTAATTATTTTTATAGAAACGTAGTGTTTCTCCATAGTACTTGATAAGTATAGGCTTTTATTCTTGAACATAGCTATCTCCAAAGGCTTCGTAATTAAGTGCATCTTATTTTTTCTCGTTAACTAGTTACTAACAGCGTGTAATTACGCCACTTCTTTTTTGACCTGTCAGTAAAAAATACGGAATCGGTTATCGCAATTAGATCACGAACGGCGCATAGGAATTTTATGTAACGCTTCAAGAAAAGTTTACCATTTTTTACAGTCAACCCACCGGCTTCCAAGATCTTCATTATGTCTTCAAATGTCTGTAGAGTGTAAACACGTATTATTCAAAACATGCTTTAGGAAATATACAGGATTGCATAAACTTACCACTATTGAATAAAATAATCATTCTTCGTGAGCAGCTTATTGCACAATTTGGACGCAAAATACTAAGCAAACATCAAACCCTCACGCAAAAATTTAAGATCCACTAAACACATTTATAAAAATACTTCCACTCCCGCTTTTTGTTCAGTGAATTTGGCAAGAACTATTCAAGTAACTCACTCATGAAAGGCTATCTCATACTATCTCATAAAAGAAAGCCCTGGCACTAAAGCCGTAGTAACACCTTAATTTGCCCGGATCAAAACAAAGCAATTCCTGGAGCTACTTGCCTGTTGGGTTTCTGGAATAATGCCACCAGGTACAACTCCGGGGTTTGGAGGCCGCCCACCAAGTCTTCCGGAATTGTACATTGTATTTCCCACGCGTACCGCCCGGCTGCAAATACACCTTTTTTTAATGTGGTTTCTAGCTGTAGGCATATCGGGCAAACCTAATACATTTATTAATTCAGGATTGTCACTAAATTAAAAAAAAGAAATAAAGAGACGACCGAAAAGTACAGAGCAGCCCAGTCACTATAGTTCTGTGAGCCGCTCTTCTCTTTGCTCATCTTTGGGTTTCTTTTGTTTTACAATCAATCTCGCCCAGGTGATAGTGATCGGGTCATTATACTCCGTTTCACTCCAAGTCAGACCACAGTCCACACTGCAATTCGATGGAGTCCCTCAAGCAGAAGCAAAAGTGTATCGTCCTCAATCGCGCAGACTGAAAATGGCAGGATTGCGGATCCTTCACTGTGCGCGATTGGCTTAGTCGGTGACAACAAGCGTCCAAGAGTGATGAGCGCCGTGTCGATGCACTCTTTGTGCTGTTTGATTGGCGCAACAAAGAGTAGGGAAAAATAAAAACAAAATTATGAGGAATGGCGGTTTCGCATTTCCCATGTCGTGTTCTTGCTGCTCATCGTGTGCCCACAGGTTAGCGAGCTTGTTGCCAGGTGGTCATCCTTCATAGCTTTCGTTAAAATCGTTGCTTATCGCGATTATCCTGCTCGGCGACAGCCTCTAAATATGGCGTTCTCGGCGTTTTTGCGTTCAGCAAGCGGCTCCAGCTAACAACGGGGTGCGCGCTGGTCAGGCAAAAATTGTGGACGAAAGGAGGTCGTTTTAACCGTTCTCAACGCGGAACGCCCTAGATTGCTTGCGTTGCAGCCTAGTATCGGTGCTAAATATGAAAGCAAAGTGCTTTTTGGTGTCGAAATCTTTCTTCTCGACAGTGCGTACGAGTGACATGGCGGGAGCATACAAATAGTTACTGAAAGCAATGTTTGTTTCTTTTTCACATCGATGTGCGCATTTGACTGCAGCTAGGTTCGTTTTTGAAGTACGAAACTTCGCCAGGTGGAAGATATTGGAAATCAGAAATCCTCGTGGAAAAGTAGTAAGTTGTAATGAACAACTAATTATCGTCCTCCTTAAGGTCGTCATAGTGAAGACAAGGGTCCGCACTGGCTTTGTCCGAAGTGCTCCGAACATTGTCCTCGTGGTAATGTTTATAGAAGATAATAAATGACCTCAATAGATTGGCAAACGTTTGTAGCCAAGTACAAGTGATTTGATTTTAGCGTACGAACTACTCGTGAACGCTCTCATAAGTCCTCCCTCCCTCGCCCTCCACAAAAAAAGATAAAGAAATAGCTTTTCTTTTTTTCATAGAGATATGGGCGCTGCGGTTTGTATCGGTCAGGTCGCCGTGCCCCATTTCCATAGAGATATGGGCGCTGCGGATCGGGTACAATCTACAGGCAACTTGTTTTTTGTCAGCAAGTGAAAGCGTGACTGCAGCGGTTATGTCGTGAAGTCTCAAAATCATGAAGGCGAGATACGATCCGACTGCACTTCAGCCAAGAATGTCGGCGAAGGCGTAGAATAAAGTTGTTCAGTTAGGCGTTATTTATTATTCACAGGAAACCTACGCTGAATTGTTATGAATACGTGTTTCTGCGAATTTATTCTCGTGCTGAACAAAACTGCAATATTGTTTGCGCAATATTGAAGTTTTGCGTGTCTTGTTAGCACGACCATTTTTTTCTCTCGATTGATACGTGATTTACGAAATTAGGTATTGTTATAAATTAGTAGCTTGCAGGCGTGAGGTAGGTACTTGCGCCTCCAACGTGCCCTGAAACCCAAATTTGACAACTTGTCTTATGGCGTTCGAATTAGCTGATGTTTTAATGCATCAAAATTCAGTATTGTTTTTTTTTACAAATAAAAAAGAACAGACGGTTTTTTGGCATTCATTTTTATTTTCATTTTGTTGAGGTGACTTCTGCGGACAATTTTATGCTATCAATGTACGCCAGTCTATAGGTTTCAGTGTTCCGTGGTGGCAAAATTTTTCATCGCAGGGAATAAGGAAATTGCACACCACTGCGGTGTTTTTACGTTCTTGTTCGTCCCTTCTTTTGTCGCGGCTTCGATGAATCGCGATTAATTAGATGATCTAAATAAACAAGCGCGTGAAGCTATGCTGCCTACGAGAAACAGGCAGCGATAGCAGACAAAAGAAGTCGCCACGATCTTCTCTCAGAGCTCCTCTGCGTTGCAGCTGCGCGGCGTTGATTTGCTGGCGTCGCCAAAGGAAATAGAGAATACATGACCGCCGTGTTCGTTTTATTTTTAATATTTCACCACCTCCGAGTTTAGCTCTGAGCTTATACGAAAAATATTCAAAACAAACCACTGGAAAATTAAGAACAATATTCCTGCAGAATAATGCTATTCCCACCGGCCGAAGTCAGAGCACAAGCGTACAGAAACAATTTTTGGGTTAATTATCACTAAAATGTGCTAACTAACTTCTTAACTAATAATATTAGCTGGCATATTTCATATAAAAAATTTGTAGGACGTCGTTAATACGAACCAAATTAAACATGACAAAACTCCCGAGACTACGAGTAAAAATACCTACAAAACAACACAAGGTCTCAGTTTTAAACCTTCCAGTGTATGTGTAAATTTTACTCGCATTGTGTTTTTTTTTCTTGCCTGATATTCACAAGTTAGTTTGCGCTTTTACATTCAGAGCAAATAAGTTGTTGGAGTGGAGAAAATAAATTATTGGAATTATCAGATGGCATGTTATGGAAATTTGCCACATGAATACTCAAATACTTCATATTTAAACTAAATTATCTGACCTATATTCGATGAACTACAAATCTGCAATTAAAATATGCCAGCTAAAAAGAATAGTTTTGAAAGTTAGCGAATACATTTAATTAAACAAGTCATTATTGCCTCCTTATATTCAGACTCTAACGTCCGCCGCGGACAATACCGCTATTGAACCTTTAGCATTTCTTTATTCATGCTGTATTTCCTGTTTTGAATATCTTCCATCTTCGAAAAGACACCATGTATATACAGGTTGCCTTTATTTAAGAAGAAAAATTTGGGTGGCGGGTAGGAAGGAGAAATGGAAAAAAAGCTTTTAAAAGTGGATTTTTTAAAAAAATAATATTATTTAGGTACATTTTTGGTTTTTGTTTAAAACTGGTAAATATGTTTATTCACCTGTAAGGTCCTGCTCCACCGCCTATACTAGTGGGTATTTCCACTCTAGTTAGATTGGCCGTGTTTCCACGCACAGTGCTCCAAATCTGAAACAATTTAAAACGAAAAAAAATTATTTTCAATGTGCAAGTCAGCACACACGCGGCGGGTAAATAATATACAATAAATCTAATATAGCAATTTGGGTGGTAATTTATATTTTCGCAGGAGAGTTTGTATGAACACATTCACTAAATAGAGCAGTTTTGTCGTCTCCCTTTAAATGTCCGTCTTGGTAAAGTTCTTCAGGTATTCTGTCAACTTTCTTATGCTTCTTTTTATAACCACAGTCAGGTACCCCACGCGCTTCTGATGCCAATAGTACGAAACTGAATGCTTGAAACGTTCCGTTTCAAGTGCTAACTTCAAACTGTCAAAGCTTGTTTCGACATCCACATCTTCCCGTCCTGTATGTCACTTTGATTCGACGCAGCAATATTGAGATTCATTTTGAGTTTAGACATAGCGAAGGCTCTGGTCTGCTTGTCAACACCATTAGTATTATACCATATTGCTAAATTTTCAGCTTTATATTAAGTATGAATATACTCCATAATTAGTCTTTTTTACAGCCTTGAAACCCGTCTTTACTTAAGAACCTTCAAAATGCAATACACGCAAAGAAACTAATGGGCAATATTAGTCATAACTGAAGTCCTACAAGTTCTTCGCTTTTTGTTTGTTTGTAATGGTGTAATGTTCGCAACATATTTATACAAATGAGTTAAGATGATTGTACAATATCTAAGACTATAGATAGATAGAGCAAAACTCGTATAGGCGAGTTTTGTTGTATGCCTGCTTGTTATTTTGCTTGTTGGGTTGGAATATAATATTTTTAAAACCAGTTTTTACCAATAATACTTGGAGCCAGGAATGCTAAGACGTTATAAAGTCATCAATAGTAGATTTTTAATTCAGGGCTAATAAGCAGGGTCTTACAGTGGGTACACAAATTAATATGTTTTATGATCTTAAAAGATTTCTATTAATTACAATTAACTCCTTCATTACATACAGATATCGTCTTCCTCCTTCGTTGTTCCAAAGTGAACAAAAATAGGCTGATGCTTTTTGCAGTCTATTATGGTAAAAATCACTTTATAATTTTATGCAATGGCTAGAGTTCTTATAAAAATTACAAATTAGCTTACCAGCAGTACGAACACGAAGAAATAATGCATCACAGTAGACATTGCCTCAAATGAGAAGTGCAGGTTGCTGGGGTTTTTGGCGTGCATATGACGTTGGCAGTTCAAACGTTAATGTTGCGACCTAGCTCTTCTTTCAGTATATGCATGGCTGATAAAAGTGGAGCAAGCTTCGTGTTTTAGTGTTCCGGTACTGTTGTTATCTCAATATAAAACCTGAAACAAGCCGCAACCTAAATTGTCTAAGTTCGTTCACCTTTTTGTTTTTAAGTTTTTCGTTCGTTGCATCATCAATTTTAACAGAGATTAAGCCGTTTAGAGTCATACACGTATGTGACCCAAATTTTTGATTTTCTAGAAAATTACATGTTTTCCTACCTGGAAAGGAGCCATTTTTTAAAAGCGTTTTAAACAGTTTATTGAAATATGCGCATATAACAACTGCAAGCCAGCGGTCTGTTGAAAGACCATTGTAATCCTCTTTAGGTACTTTTTTAGCAATAAATTGTATTGTGCATTGTATAAACATTCTTATTCTTACTATAAATTGCAGTGTTTAGAGCTATTAGCGTATGCAGTGAAGTGAACTCTACACATTGTGACGAGCAAAGCAGCATCTGAGCTCAAGAAAACAGACTGAAGTCTCGTGCTGTGGTTGGAATAGAAACGTCGACAAGGCAACTGCTTCTTTTTTGCCTTTTTGCGGATGCTCTCTAATCCACGACCCTACACTGTTAAATGTGAGTGAGGTGTTTTTTTTGTTTTTTTTACCTTGTTAAAATAAGCATTTCAATTGTCAAGGACGTCCGCTTCACGCTTTACTCAACATGACGCTCCGAGGCCGTACATTGCCGGCATATATTAGAATGGCGACATCAGCTCAGTCCACAGCCTCCGCCTCAACAACTCTGATAACAAACCCTTCCACAACCCTACAAATCAAAACCGCGATGATTACGACGCTGGTCTTCTCTACCTGGCGAAACCGTCTCCTCCAAGTACCGGCCCCCTCTGCCACAAGCATTTTACTGCAACCGCCCTTCTACACATCTCCTCCAAGCAACGGATCCCAGAATCTGTATGGCATCGGTGACTGAGACGTGGACGAATGGGTCGAATTCTGCATACGAGTGAACCTTTATATTCGCTGGGATGACCGCACCAAATCGGCGAATGTTATGATTTCCTCCACCGACGTGGCAAATAAGTGTTTTAACCACAAATCTTATATAACATTTCTAAAGGCATTCTCTCACGTCTGCAGGAAGTATTTGAACTCCCAGAAGATAGATAGGCCACCGCTTGCAGTTGGTTGAATGTACGGGTCCAGCTACTATTTGAGCGATGCTCCTGTTGTGCTGAAGGTACTTTGAGTTCCTTGCAGGAACCCTGATGTCAACGTAGCTCCAAGCACACCGCAATTCTACGTCTGCCCGAGGGCATTACGGAAGAGGCCGTTCATCTCTTCCTACTGAAGCCTCCAGTTGATGTCATATGGACTGGTTCTTCTGCCAAACACTGGAGGCAGCTCGACGACAATGGGCCTTACCTGTTGACTTGTTGCTTGGCGTAAACTCCACACCATTTGGATTACCACGGGCCGACGTTTTACATGAACTTAACGCGAACTGTCGTACAAAAAGAACTGGCGCCACACTTCAAAGCTCTCCATCTACTGTTCTCATCACTCCAGATCCTCGCACTATCATTCATGATGAAGTCACTAAGTTGTAGCCAACTTGAGTAGCTTCGGTTTTGTATCTACCAGTCTCCTGCACAAATATTTTCCGTTTTCAACCAACGCCAGCACTGGATCTCTATGACAATTGCTGGATCGCGTCTGCCTGCTCGGCGAATGTGGCCACTGGCGGCCATCCTTTTGGTAGAGTTATATTACCTCTAGCCAAGGTACAGCTGCTGCAGCCACTATCATCCATCCCATGGCAGACAGCGTTGTGGCAGTTGTTGTGGCAGTCTGCCATCAAAATTGCGTGGGTGATAATTCGTGCTTGATTGAAATTGCTTGATGAAACATATCTTTGAAACCCTGCGTGAACGGTAGCCCGATCTTTGAGGACCCGGCGAAAGTTGTACGAAAACGCAGCACCGGAGAAAAGCATCACAGCACGCATCGAAGTCGCATCAAAAGAAGCATCGAAAGCAGACGCCGGTACGGAGTCTGCTTTCGATGCGAGCTGCGCTGCTTTTCCCGGTGCTGCACTTTCGTAGAACTTTCGCTGGGTACTCAAAGATAAGGCTACCGTTCACGCCGGGTTTCAGAATCTGCTTCGTCGAACAACTTCAATCAAGCACGAAACATAACCCACGGTACAGTGTACTAGATCCACGGCTATTTTATGGCAGCCTGCCGCCATTGCGCTGTCCGCCATATTACTATGATGGCTAGAGCTGGTATAACTCTACGAAAAAGATGGCCAACCGCGGCCGCATTCCCGTCCATAGGCGGAGCTGGTCAAACGAGATCCAGCAAATAGACATAGAGATCAGTGAACGCCAGTTACTATCGCTACCCCGGCTGTACTGTGTGCTTGGCTAAAGTAATGGACCCAAAAGTTTTTTGAGTCCATGAGGCTGGGATTACAGGTTTGGCTGCCTCGGTCGATTGATACTTCGCCTCCAGGAATATGATCCGAGAGCTCCGTGTTTGTTGCGGTAGCTTCTGCAGTTCCACTGCCAGACCCTAGTTACGGCTGCTCGGGGTTGCCCTGCCATAGTCGGGTTCCAGAATGTCTGTTTGGTGTGGCTGGGCTGTTGCCGCCCGTGCATTAGAGGCGCTTTGCGCGGCAGGGGATTGTAGTTTCGCTGGCTTGACCGTCAGGTCGGTTGCCTCAGATTTTGTCCATGTTGCCACCTTGCGGCGTTCGGGGAAACTCTCCTGTACGTGCTCGCGTCTGGATGCAATCTTTTTCTGTAGGCTCATTACTGCATCTACCTGTTCGGGCAGTGTTGGTACCCCCTGTAAGCCCAGTATTTGCGCGCCAAGTAATTGTCGCCTTTCTGCGCGTTTTCATTTGTTCTGAGAGTTTCGTTACGCTTTCCGTGAGCTTGTGTAGCGACGCCTGAATTGATTTCGTGGTCGTCTCTATATCTACGTTATGCGACGGTGTTCAGTTTTTGGAAGAGGGTGAGAGGGGGAGAGGAGGACAGCCGCCTTGCCAAGCTCACCCGCGACTGTCGTCTCGTTCTGCCCGCCCGGCGTTTTTCCGTTTATCGAGAGGCGCTGGTTTGAACTGCTTGCTGACAATTCTTGAGCTCCGAGAAAGTTGCCCGCCGGCGCTGCGGGACCGGCCGACCTCGCGCCGCCGGCCTTGCGCTGCCGGACCGGTCGGCCCCACGCAGCCTGCTGGTGCTGCGTTTCCGCGGTGTGGTCCGTTGTCGCTGGCGGGGCCCGCGCTGCTGCTTTTGCTTGCGTGGTCTTTTCGGCAGCCAACACTTCTCGTAGCACTTAGGGCAGGTGCGGTCGCCGGTTACGTGATCCCCTCCACACCTCTGAGAGCACATTCGGGAGCACTGGTGGTCTGGATGAGGTTCTCTGCCGTGCATCTGATGCAAACGGCTCCGGCGGATTCGGGGCACACGTCGCTGCGGTGTCCTTCCTGAGGCACTGGTTACAGACCTGTCTGAGGGGTCAATATTGGAAGCACTCGACGTAGTCGCAGAGGTCCTCGACGTACCTGGGGATTTATTGCCCCCGAAAGGTGGTCTGGGCTAGTTTCCGATCTCCCCAACATCCTGGAGGCCACGAGTTTGTAGCTCATTGCTGAGCCTTCCTCCATGAGCTTGGCCGAGGGGGTGTTGAGTCTGATGTCATCGCACCACTGCCCTGAGAGAGTTGTCCGGTGCCGCGACGTACGTGTGTATCGGCTACGACTTGCCTCCCACACATATGGCTTGAGCCTCCGGGAGCTTGTACGCGATGCCGTCTTGTGCGATGCTGATCACTGCGATGTTTTGAGCGCCGTGGATTTGAGCCTTCACTGCCGCTCGCACTGCATCTTCTCTCATGTTGAGAAGCTGGGCGATGCCCTCAGGGATGTGGTATAGTTTCTACAGACATGTACAAATTACTCAAAAAATAGTAGTTAGGTTAAGTTACTGAGTATCGACGCCAAAGTAATTGAGCTAGAGTAGAAATTACGCATTTAAAATAGTAATTGAGTAAACTACTAACTACTGGGAAAAATAGCGGTTACTTGCGTTACTTTAAAGTTACTTTCGAAGTTACTTTTTTAATTTTTGTGGTAGCAAAATGAACAGCAGTTTTGATCCGTGAAAAATCCTGCGAGCCTAAAATAAATGCAGTCATTTTATGGCTTGCGTTTTCACCAAAATAGTTTATTCAGCGCAGAAGCAATTGAGTTTCAAAGTTCTTGATAGGAGAGTGTTCCATTTTCCTCCTAAGGACGTCTCCAACCAAGCTAAAAAGACATTCCACCGATGTGCTGAATGGAACGGCATCGCTGAATTTGAGAAACAGGCTTTGCGGGGTCGTGCAAGCGAGTGTCGGAATCTTAGGTGTCCATGACGAAACATGTGAGGTTTGCTTCGGCTAGAGGGTCTTTTTTACAAATACTCCTTTTTTCTTTTTCTTCGGCAAGTTGAAATTGCTATGACTGGCCCCTCTTTATTCCCACGACGGTCGGAGAGTACGCTGAGCAAGTGCACCTGACCGTAAGGGGTTCAAGTTCTCGCGCACGACGATGAGATCATCCGGACGACTGCGCTTCTCATTGCAGTGCTAGTGCTACGCTACTGGAAAAAATTGTTTTGGCTGGACGGAAGATGAAACAAGTATACTTCGCCGCTGACGCCTGGTCCAACAAAAGGATTTCCCAGGGTGACTCGCAAACCTCGCCGGTAACTACGGTATCCTTACGCACCTGACACGCCATGACAAGTAAATCGTTTTCAACAAAGAGAATGTCTCCCTGCCGTGGAAGGTCGGAAGGACTCGAAGGATTACGTGAAGAAGCATCGTCGCTCGTACAGTTGCAGCTGAAAGCGGAAACGTGCTCCCATGAACGGACTATCCGCGTCTGCGTTTGTGCGCGGGGAGTACGGCTTGCATAAACGTATGCGCTGACGACGAGGGGATCATGGGAACATGCGCCCAGCTGCGAGGTCATTCCAGTGGCGCCCCCGTGAAACCCTCAAACCGCTTGAGGCAGAACTCACCGAAGGCAGACAACATAAAAACAAACAACCCTCGAGTCCTCGTCTTTCACGGTTGCAGCTGAGGCGCTGCGCAGCTTGCCGGAATAGGTCAATACCCGAGCAAGGCTTGTTAAGCATCTCTTCCTTCGTTCGTGGGCGCCGGTGTTATGTTTTGGCTGCTCGTCACCCCCTTGGCCCAAGGCCGCCTGTGATGCACTTTGTACGGCTGCCGAGTACAATTGCGTGGGAACGGAATGTGAGGGGGCCCCTTGTTCGGGAATGCCACTTCATCCGCCGGCGTCTTATTTATTTCTGCACTCGAACTTTCGTGATGAGCAAAATTAGCTCTTAATTTCGAAAGTAGTTAGTAATTTGAGTAGAAGTTACCTGAAAAACGTAGTTAAATTAAACTACTAATTACCCAAATAAAGTTGTAATTGAAAGTTAATAAATTCCTTGGAAAAGTAGTTAAACTACAGTAGTTTGAGTAGAGTTGTTGAACTACGTTCAAGTCTGAGTTTCTATGCCGCGAGAATCAGTACTCCGCGGGGGCGAAAGACTACCTTGATGTCGCCATGGGGAAGTTGGAGGAGTCTGGTCCTCAGTGTTGCCACCGCCGGGGGCCGTTCCCTTTGGGCCATGCGTTTCTCTGGCAGAGCCGGCTGCTGGGGCGGGGTTTGCTGGCCCTCGGCATCGGACAGAGTTGCTTGCCGTGGTGCTGCGCAATGAACCACGTGTTCCCATTCGACGTGGCGACAGAGTTCCGGTGGATGCAATCTCGATACTGGCGGTCGTGGCTTCCATTATTGCTGCCTCTGCTCGGTGATTTGGAAGAATGCTGTCCGAAAAGACGCTAAGTAGAGGCGATTCAGCGAGCGTGGGATTATGCTCGCCGCTCATTCCCGGCGCCCTCGGCAGAGTTGCTGTTGCCTACTTCCTCATCCATGTCTATCAGCTGGAATTGGTTGTGCGTGGGGAGTTTGGCCACGAACGTGTCCCCTTCGGGAAGGGAGTGGTCAGCTGCTCCAGTGCCGAGGCCGGAGGAGGGTTCTTCCCCATTTGTTTCCGGTGTGGCTCCGGCCGCGGTGGTCTGCGAGCCGGCTTTTCCGGGAGGGCTCTTGTGACAAAGAGAAAGGGGGTCACCGCCGCTATTTTCCTCGGTCGTGGTGTCGATGCTGGGAGTGGAGCTTGTCACCTCGAGGGTGTGGGTGGCCTTGCGTGCCTTGGTGCAGCTCACCCGTGCTCTCCCTCCTCCCCCAGGCGCTGCCGCTCTCCACTGGGGTCTGCCGGGGTCCCTGTGCCGAGAGACCTCCTGTGATCCCTCCCCGTCCTGTCGGCAAGCATCCTCAGGTCAATGGCGGCCATGCTCGCCACTGGGTCCATCGATGAGGATGCCGTGATGGTTGCGCGGCAGGTGCGATGTTGTTGCTGCCGCTGCTGCGCGTCCGTCCTCCGCTGCCTCGTGTTTCCCGCCACCGATGAGGCAAGGCCTGACGGGGTCTTCCTTTTCTTTTTTTCTTTATTGTTTCTTTTCCCGATCGGGTCGGGAGGTGGGCAGATACTAAAGGCTTGATGCCTGACGAGGTCTCTGCCCCCCACAGCTCTAGCACAGCATTGTAAAATAGTGCCAAACGTTCACGCAAAAGTACCGTTTCCACAACACGATGTAAGCACAGGTACATATAAACAAGTAAAACATGCAATCGCACAGCGGTTTTGTCAGAAAAGGTTAAACGTCTGAGCGAAATACACAAATACCAAATATGAAATATGAATACGATTTATGAAATTGCATAGGTTTCTTAACACAGTATCACTGCCCACCAAGATTTATTTTAGTTTTTTTCTTTAATTGTAGTAGATTATATTTAAAATGAACTAATCCCTCTGTTTTATTTAAGATTTTGGCGACTCTTCTCCGGAGGCGCGTGCCCCTGTCTTGGCCATAATCCATCCTAGGAGCGGACGAGCCTCACTTCCCCTTCTAGCCGAGCCGCCGAGCTCGAGATGCTCGAGCTGCCAGCGGGACGGTGCAGAGTACGGATGCGCTGTGCACCACATATTGGGCGGTGCCTTACGCCACCTGCCAGTCTACGCGTGCGGCGGCGCGGCGCGTTTTGCTCATGTCTTTTGCACTGTTTGCTGGCTGGAGGAATTATTCTGAGGCGAAATTGAGCTTATCATACAGCGTACTCCCCTAAGAGTCACAATGAAAATTGTAAAGGAGGCCGACAAATGCCCCTGACGGGAAGTTGCAAACCAAGAGTTGTCATTTTGCGCTGAGAGAGTGTTTCTTTTGGTTGTGTGTTTGTGTCTTTAGAGGGATAGTCTTTCGGGTGCGCTGTTCCGTCGAACATTATGACGACAAGTTGATCGGACGCCCAAAGCAGAGATGAGTGTTTCATCCAGCGCCAAATAGTGCCACCATGAAATATACCAACACGCCTGTGCGACAACCTTCGTCGCCAACAGGTTCAAACGCGTCACCGTAACCCCAGGGTTGATTTCAAACATACCGAAAGCCAAGCACTTTCAGAAAAAGTGGGCAACGTACCGAACTATTAAAAAAGAAACACTCCGCTACACCTTGAGGCATATATCCTGATTTCTCCCACAGACCCGCTAAAACGATTTTTATGGGTGCCGTGCTTTCACGGAAAATAGAGACCACATGCCTCTGAAAAAAACTAAAACGGGTCTCTTACACCCTTTCGAAATTCATGAAGGGTACGTCAGGCCCTTTATAAAACTTTGACGGATATCTCAAACCCCTCAAAAAATTTGAAGGGTACGTTAAAACATTTTAGAAACCCTGCTGGGCCCCATAGACGGATTTTGAATAGGGAATGAAGAATATTTAAGTGTTCTTAATGAAATACAGAACCGCTTCAGTTTCTTTTGAAGTTTGAATACTGCAGAAAACGTTTCTTTGCGTAGAATACATTTTCTCGCGATGCAGGGGTTCATCATCTGACAGATGATTTGAACTGAGGAAGACTGCACCTTTCAGCACTACTGATCGCCAGTGTGGTGATGCACACTGAAGGTTTTGTGAACAAGTTTATGTCGCCCCAGCACATACCTCAGTTCTTGCGGTTACGTGATTAACAAAAAGTTGCCAGAAAGCCGACACTAACTACTGTGCCCGATTTAGAAGAAATTGAAACTTGAGCCGGGGACCACACACCTCAATCAGAGCTTAAACTCATATATTCACCTCATGGGGCAACATTCTCGTCAACAATGTATTCAAGGGCAAAAATGATGCCTCTGTGCTCCAGTCAAAAAGCGAGAGCAGTCTGTGTTCAAAAAAGGTACCATTGTTAAAGAAACTGAAGACATTTGACCTTTTTGTATGTAGCCGCTGGGTGATTGAAGTCATATAATGATGTCAAACCCCGGCAACCACCATGCTGGTGATTGAGTCGACGGCCATTCTCAGAAAGAGCCATGGTAAACTGCGCCGCATTCGGCTGTAGTAATTGCTACGTATCCCAAAGATTGTTTCATTGGCATGCCCGACAATAGAGTAGCCGTCAAGTTAGAAAAAATACTGGTGGCAGAGAAGGGATGCGACCGCACATTACTGACTTGCGGGACGTATTTCGTAGCGGCGAGGTACGGCACTTTTCAAACATTGATTACGTTAGTGCACGCCTCTGGATCGAGTTTGGCCGTTCGCTGTGTGGGTGTCCTTCGCGTTTCGCTTTATAACGCCGTTTCCACGCTTCAAACAAACCTTCGGGGCTCGCGTGCTGAGTACGGGCGCCAGTCTATCGCGCCGCGAGCTCGGCCGGGAGCAATCGGTCGGCCAGGGGGCAATCGGTCGACAGCGGCCAACGAGTACACGCTCGCCGAGTCGACGCCGCCGCCGGGGCGTCGGCTTGTGCTGTCCGCAACACGATGACCCTGCGTTGTTTACCAGTATTTCGCAAAATTGTAACTTTACCAGAGCGGCGCCTGGATCCGCTCGTAAAATAGTTGTGAGACGTGTAATAAAGCTTGTTTTTCCGACGCGACAGCCTTTGTGCTCATAGCGCAATCGCACCAGCGCCAACAAATTCCGCACGTACTGGCTGAACTTTATCATCGTCAAGCTCGGCACGTTTTTCCAAGCTCACACATGAAAAACTAGGCATATTTGTTAAAAATACAGTGCATGTCAGCGCATCCCAAGCAGTTAGAGGAACTTTACGCCTGGGCAAACACATCGGCGCGTTGTGAAGTCAACCGCCAGCATGGTGCGGGGCCACTGTCCTTTCCTAGCGTGAAGTCGCGTTCAAGGCATCTATACATTTTGTCGCGTTCATTTACTATATAATGGCCTTCAGAGACGTAGGCAATCGGGTCACATTTTGTGTATTCATTGTGCATGTTTCACGTTTTTAAAACTCATTTTTTTTAATGATACATATGAATCATTAAACTAAAACTTAAGCGATTCTTGTATTCGAGGAAAAACACCTAAACCCTCTTCATTGTGCCTCAAGAATCACGATTATCAAAATTATTTTTCAATTTGGTGCACGGAGGCTGCAGAAAATTATTTTCAAAGTACACCTGAATTTCCTCATTCCCGGAGCGTGACGTCATGTCCAGAGTTTTCGGAATCTACGCTTTCGCGCATCTTCAGGGCCTATCAAAGCTCTACATGCGCACTCATGCAATTTTCAGAAATATAAAAAAAGGTGGCACAGACTGATGTCAGTGCGAGAAAATATAAGCGGAAAGCTTGCAATTGCACGCGCTGCCCACACGAGCAACACGCGATTGGCGGCCGCAAGATCCTAGTATGACGTCACGACTGGTAGGAGGTTTTTCGTGTGCTCTCGCGTTTAGGTGACATCTTCGGGCAAAACGATCGTGATATTCGATGTTCGCGAGATAAAAATGCTCTTGAATTCACCTCTAACTCGACTTTTTGTCAACCTATTAAGCTTCCCTTTAAGTAGCGTAATAAAACCTAGGTCAAGAGCGCGCTGTTACTTTCATTTTAAATTTCAAAGAACCACCTGCAAGGTGCTGAGAATAAAATACTATTTCCCATATTTTCTAGTTGTGTGGTAAGCATAAATATTAAAAACGCGTTTCAATATAAACATACTGGTGACTGCTGACCAGCGCTTCGGTTTTATAAAGGAGGTCGAGTTGTGTAATTATGAAAGGTGGTATAGTTGCTAATACTTACCATGAGTGTGCCCAATCGTCTTAGCTTCAAATACAGCGCTTAGCAGTCGAAGTATATATTGACTTCTAATTATAAAAGCTGGGATTCAATTTCTTACGTCGTTGTCATGCACGCTTAAGCAGGGCTTCCCCAGGATTCTAATCAAGGGGTGTCCCAATGGCTCGGGGGGGGCGGAGGCGATGCGAGGAGTTGCTAGATAAAATATAAAACTGTTTCTTTTTTAGTCCACTAGCTAAATTACAGACGTCTATTAACCAAATGCTCATACCCGTAATGTATGTTTCCCTTTCTCTATATATACACCTGAGAGGTGGTGCTTTCTACTTAATCTGAAAAAAAGAAATTTATTTTTTCCTTTTTTTTTAGATTCAAGGGGGGAGGGGTGTTTAGGAAAACTAGGGGGCGGGTCTATACTCCCCTAGGGGGTCTAGGGAAATCCCTGCGCGTAAGTAAAATTTGAATAATATTTTCATTCGAAGCTATACACCAGTGTCTAATCTGTTCCATGGGTGCCGCCATGTTTTTTTTTATGCTGACGCCATGACACTGTAGGGCAGCGGCGCTTTTCGCAAGACTCCGTTTTCTTTAGTAGGCTTCGCACATATCACAGTACAAGAACGTCAGAGATGCATAGTCGCGAAGCTCCAAGAACAAGATCGATGCCAAGAGTACCGTAAAGGGCAAAACTCTTGTTTTACGCGCAGCTCCTCTCTCCACAAGGTTCTGTGTTTGAGGTTATTTTGCCCATTTTTATCTCTGGGGGCTAGGATTTCGACACTGGTCTATATAGCCGGCCTGCCAGCGCGTAGGCACAGCAAAGTCCCCCGCCCAGCCAACTGTAGTTTTTTTTCGCGCACTGGCCTAGCTACGTTAACGTCACGGAGCGGGCGCGCCGGCTTTAGTCTCTATACTCCGCTCACCATCAAGTTGAGACTAGAATCTCCGCCTTCAGCGCGAGCTCGCTGGCTTCCGCAGTACTTTGGATGCGCCTGCCTGCGCCTTCACATTTGTTTTAGCAAGGGCAGAAGTCTCGCGCTGAAGGCAGAGCTTCCAGTCTCAGCTTAAGGGGCCATGAAACGATATTTTGTACTTTCGCTAAATACTACTCAGAACCACTCCCTTACGTTAATAACCGAATAAACTTGCCCTAGAATTCCTTCCTAGTCAATCGCAGTCGCCAAAAAAAAAAAATGATAAATATGAGCGGCGTTCATTCTCACAAATCGGAGCCAGAACAAGCGGCCACGTAGCCTGGTGCCTATTCTATGCCGCCAAATTTAATCATAGCCACGCACTGAAATCGCAAAAGTAAAAAAAAAAATAAATAAACGCTTAGTTGAGCTTCAGGCATTGTTAAAGTTACATCACCGCAGTGATTGGACAAGAGCCACTAACCGCGTGTCCGCCGAGGCATTGATTGTTACGAGCCGAAGTCGAGTGCTCACAGCAGTTCTCGCGTCCAATACATGTACCGCGCTCGACTGTCGTCAGGCGGGTGGTTTCGATCCCACTATTACGTCATCAAACATTGCGAAAGCAAGACTGAAAGAAATAGTCCCCTTTTATCCTCGCGATTTCACCGCTACAAAGAACCTTCTGAATCAGTTGCGGTCTGTGCGGGTGTACTTGGACCAGACTAGGACCAGTACGCCTCTGCAAAGTCTTGAACACTCCAACCCAATATCGTTTCATGACCCCTTTAAGGGTGAACGGAGTATAGCACCGTAGTTTCTAGAATGTGTTTCGACTGGCGCGAAGCACGTGCTCCGCAGCTGGAGCTTGAGAGAGCAAGACTCGAGTGAAAGGAGTTAAAGTAAATAGTTGTTAGTTGTTTATATTGCACGCGGGCGCAGCTAGCCAAGTTGGGAGCCCGCCCGTGGCATAACGGTTATCGCGCTTGTCGTCTACGGACAAGGCCCGGTTTCAATTCCTGGCCGCGGAGACGCATTTTTGTTGGCTCTAACGTAATGTTCTGGTAAATTTGAGAACCGTGTTGCTTGTTCGAGGTCAGTAATGTTCTGCACGCCGAACCTTCTACGCCGATTATTCCAGAAGCCCACGCGTGTACATAAGGGGTTCCGCGTGGCGAGCCTTAGGGGATGCAGCGGGGAGAAATCCCCGGGTTTTTCCCCAGCCTCCCAGCCGCTCCCCTCCCCCGGCTCCCCAGCGCTTCCGGATCCTGCTGCTACGCCGCCATCCACGCCCGCGACGCTCTATTGTTATCTTCTGTTCCCTTTTCCTTTTGACACAAGTTCGCCTCATTAAACGTTTTGTTTTCGTCAGTTTTCGTCGCCTCACCACTTGTCATTCGTGACAATACAGCGGTAGGTCAGTCTTCCAGAAACATGGCGACATTGTTACCCACTGTAGATGATAAACTTTAACCAATGCAGTTCGACTGCTAGCCTGGGGTCTCTAGCGTGCGTCACGCACTAGTGATACACGACCGTACGCTGGTACAATGCTCGTCCAGATCGAAACGGGCAGGTGTGGGTATTGAACCCAGGTTCGCCTGGTTCTGCAGCGCAAGCTTTAAGCTCCACGTGCTCCGAGTTAAAGTTTCTTGATACTTATTTCTGCAACTAACGACAACTAATGCAATTGACAAAGCACATTCCGCTGGAGCACAAGTGCGTCATTCAGTCCAGTTGTCTGCTGCGCGCCGCCATTAGCATCCTAAAACCCGAATCGTCACGCAGTCGGCGCTTGAAAGAACGTCACTGCTTGTAGGACGCTCTTATCTAGGAACTCTACTCCGAGCTGGTGTGCGGTAGCTCACTCGGCCACCAATCTCCCGTGGAGCGAGTTAAAAATCAATATTTTAACGATCCGTTACTGTGTCTGTCTCTTCCTCGACGCGTAATATACTTCGTTTTAGCATACTTCGGAGCTCAGTCAAAGGTTAGAGGACACGCAAGCTCAAAGGCACGAGCTAAAAGTGACAAGTCAGAGCGCATTTAGCGTGCTTGATTGATTTAATCAGATATATCATATGTGCAGACCGAGCGCCTTGACGTTGCGCTGTTGGCGCTGTTAAATTGGCTTCATATGCTGGTAGCCTTGTCTCAACACCTCCTAGATAAGAAAGCCTAAGTGCTGAATTTTCTTGTGTAACTAACTAAAGAAGACAGAGATTTAACACGACTACGGCGTCAGCGTTTGGGGGGGGGGGTGTTGCTTGGCTGCGCCCTGACTTAGGCTGACACCAACTAAAAACATCCTCAAGATAATTGAAATGCACCATGTGTTCCTGGCCCCAAAATAGGGCATCGTAATAAAAGCCCACAGTGCCAGAACTAAGTAAAAAAAAAAAAAGAATGCCGTAAATTTTCAAAGCGTTTTTGGGACAACAGTTTGAGTTCTTGTTTTACGTTTTAGGTGCTTCTTTATGCCAGAGTTAACCCGATGTCAGGTCGGGTTGACTGAACCGTCACAGCATATGGCGGATCATATCTTGCTAAAAAGCGAACACCATCTGACTCCAGCTGGCTGGCCTATACGTCTGGGGGAGAACAGACCGTTCTGCCACACAAATCAACGAACTGGCAGCAAGAAAAAAAAATGATCCTTTGTTAGGCTCGCGGTTAAAGGTGCGATGCAACAATTGTTTTTACTTTGCGCAAATACCGCTTAGAACGAATCCTTGCAGTTAATGACCAGTGATACACGCGTTCGTTTTTTACCACACGCAATAAAACTGGCAGAAAAAAAGAATAAAGAAAAACGAGCAGCGTTCATTCCCTCCACTTGCAGCCAGAACAAGCGGCCACGTGATCTGGAGACGAATATATGCCGCCAATGGTGATCATCGCCACGCCCTAGGTTTGGCAAAGCACAGGACACGCGATGAGTTCCAGGCATTGGAACCGGCTTTTGCCGTCATTGCAGCAATTGGACACGAGTCACTTCTCGAATGCTTGTTGAGCTATAGACCGCTTTAGAAAGACTGCCCTCTCTTGGCAGCTGTAGATTCCCTGCACAATGGCGTGCTAAAACCGCAACGTCACGGCGCACTTTATGCGTTTGGGTGCATCAGAAGGCAAAAACCAACGAGTTATATGGCCTTAGAAGGATAAACTGGCAGCTGAAAGTGACCCCCAATTGGCCGTTGCCATGCTGCACATGTTTTACCACTAGACACGTAACCTTATAATTTTACGTCTATACTTCGTTTCACCTTAATTCCAGACGCAGCCAATGCTACGACCTGATCGGACCAATCAGAAGGCATGAAAAGTGCACCATCATGGTGTACGTTATATTTATGTACGTGTTTTATCATCGCCGAACCAATCATATATAGAAAAGGCCAAATTACTTGCACTTTTCAAGCTGCTTGATTGGTTCCACGAACCTGTAGCTTCGGCTGCGTCTTCACGTAAGCTAAAACAAAGTATAAATTTGTACAAAGTACCGTGCAACAAATATGTGCCTAATTATATTTAATAAGATTACCGACGATATAAGTTATGTTTCGTTCGTTTTAGTTCCAAAATGTGCTTTTAAGACAAAAAAAAAAAAAACTCGTGCAGCTTCGCAATGCCTTCGCTAGATGCCGTCAGCCGCAGTGCTGTATTTTAGGTTTTTATCGGATCTAGGCACTAATCTCTGGGGTTAACAGTATTTATAAATAGTTTATCATGTTTTTTTACAGCGATAGCAGCTACTAATCTGGGCTCAGTTTCGCGTAAAAGCGCTCAGGATTTGGTACGGTCACGTGTCAATTGTTCAAAATTGTACAACATGGGGGCTGCCAAGTGGGGGTCACTTTTGCCAGGTGACGGGAATACCAGTTTATCGCTCTAAGCCCCTCTACCTCGTTGGCAAAAACATACTTACAGAAGAAGGTGATAAGCGCAGTGACATAGCCTTTTCGACGTTGTTTGATGGACTCGTCGGCTCCTAACGTTGGGCGCGCTCCGACGTTCGCTATCTTATACATTAACTTGCACGTTTCATGATGTTAGCTGCTTCGCCAGTGGTTCCGATCTTTTAAAAATCGGCACGTGAATTTCGATCGTGGTTCCGATCTTTTACAAATCGGCTCGTGAATTCCGATAGGTCTCAATTGATTATCACGAGTCCATATTGAGTGTTCATACAATGCTCGGGTTCAATCTATGAGACATAGCCGAATACCGTCATTGGGGGTACTGGGACCTCCCAGCTGCGTCATCAAGTTTTGCGAAGGAGAGATTGAAAGAAAACGCTCACTTTTGTCATAGAAATTACAAAGTAACGAAGAAGTTTCGGGGTCAGTGGTGCTGCGTGCGAGCATTGAGCACATTCGGCGGGACTTGATACCACGAGGGCACAACAGTATTTGGTGACCCAGTAGACTTCCGGTAGTGTATATATTTATTCTGCAGCAACGCACAGCGATCGGATAAGAAGAGTTTCCATCAGAGAATTTTCTGTAATATGTTTGTAAGAACATTAGTGCATTGTAGAAAGTAGTACAAATAACAAAAGGATGAGAGACAAATGAAAAAGAACCGGAAAGCCGGAAGCGCGCAGGGGTTCGCCGGTAGGGGCTGGTAGCGAGCTTGTTTGCAAACAAACATCGGTTAATAGAGGGTATTAACTGGGGGCCATATACTCCGCTTACTCTTAAGCTGAGACTAGAAGCTGCACCTTTCTGCCCTCGCTAACACAAGTGTGAACGCGCAGGCTCTCGCAACCAAATCACTGCGGAAGTCAGCAAGCTCGCAGTGAAGGCGGAGCTTCTAGTCTCAGCTTAAGTGTGAACAGAGCATAGGAAAGCAGCGGGCAGAACTCAATCACCGACCAGGGCGCCCCTAGCAGCAAACAGATACTTTTGATTGGTAGATCCTATCTAACCCCTGTATCTAACCGCTGTCTAACCGCAGATTACATTCGCTCAAGTTCTGCCCCACGGAAAAAGCTTGCGGGATTTATAAGAATACCGTCGGAATAATTACAGGTACACTAGGCCCGCGCAATTCGTCACAATTGCTTCCCGACGAGTAGGTGGCGGCAACCGCTAGGTGGCAGCGAACAGTCAGAGAGCCTACATTACAGAGAATTTCCAACTGCTCGGTCGTGGTCACGTGGTTTATGGGCTGTGTTTGCAATACGAGCTGCAGGTGACAAACGTGTTGGTCGTCCGCGAGTGTCCCCGCCTTTCCGCCTGCTTTCCTCATAGCCGATAACGCAGCGCATGCGCACTAGCGACCAATCTCCCGATGGAGGCGTCCACCATTAAACTTGAAACGTTCCCCGTGGTTTGAGTTGGACCCTCTCTACAATCTAGGCTCTCGACGAAAATAAACCCTTTTGCTGTTTACAAACATGAACTGCCGCTTGCGTCCAAAGTGACTACCAGTCGCTCTGTGTTTGCAAGTTCGTCGAGCTTGCTTGTGTCATCAGTGCTAGAAAGTATAAATGCTACTAGGAAAACAAAGCTGGAGATTTAACAAAGGTCTTCGGCTGTACAATTTGACGTCTTGGAGGAGGCAAGTTGGTTTGCAAGAATATTCAAAAAATTGTAACAGATCTCGCGCTTTTTCGTTACTTTTGGTGTTCACTGGAGAATAGGGGGTTAAATGTGTGACCACATTTCAAGCAGCGGTGTTAAGGTGGGCTTTGTTCATTCTATTTATGAACCGCAAGTTTTCTGGGAAGTCAAAGACTGGGGCATCGCCTTGTGGCGTATGCCATGAAATGTGTCTTAATAGGCAACATAGGCAACGCCGCCGGAGTGCTTTCAGCGAGCGTTCAGAGTTCTTTTGGAGGAGAAGAAGAGGAGGAGGAAAGAAGGGGAGGATGAGGAGCAGAGGAGAAGGGGTGGAGGAGGGGGAATAAGGGGAGGAGGATAGGGTACGCAGGAAGAGGAGGGGCTTACCCTCCCCTCCGTACACAACCCTCCTCCTCCTCAAGAGCTGCGCTCTGATTTCGCGTTACAGGGATTTGTAAACGTCTCATTTTTTATGGATACAACTTGATCAAATGTTTTGAAACTGTAAAGTAAGATCACCCTTCACAAAAGAGCTCATCCAAAAGTTCACTTGTATAAACTAAGAGAACCTAAACAACCACCACTATGGCAGCATCGGCACAAGCGGTTGGAATATCGGTTGTAGATGGATACATTCGTCCCTTTGACGTCCATCACAACAAAAACATAGTGTAGATCTTTTAAAACTTTAAGTTTATGTCAGTGCACACATATTATGTGAAAAACGTTTGAGGACACCTAAGCACTTCTTATGAGTTGTGAATGCGAAAGCATGAATGTCGTTCTTCCGCTCCCTTAGTTCGCATGCGGCGTTGTGGCGTGGACGGCCACGTTTCGCCGGCCGATGGCCGAGCGCGCGCTCTCGTGAAGTGGCCTCGCCGCCCTGAGCTCGGCCGTGCATCCTCTCGGGAGTTTGATCGGGTGGGCTCTGCCAGCTCTGCGGCCACCACTTCCTCTTACCGGCGGCCGGGCCGCTGCGTGCGCTGCGCCGCCATGAAGAGGGCTTTTCTGGTGGCTTTTTTGGAACTATGCCGTACGCGAGTCAATGGCGGCCTCGTTCCTTGATGACGCGCGCCAGCCAATGGAAGCCTATTCATCAAATTTCTGCTACAGACGACATTGGGACAGGAGAAGGTACCGTTTGGCGCGGCTTCAAAGCTGATGACGTCGCTTTGCTCCATGGGACAGTTAATACTTTCGCATTAATAAAAACAGAGGGAACACCAAGAGTACTTTCGCAGTTTTATAGAGGCAAACCACTGCCACGTGCCGGTATTCTGATACAGCCCACCAGTACGGCTTTATAGGCCACCGGTGACGTGATACTGGTCGCCAGCACGAGGATAATGGTCGCCTAAACATTGCTACACGGTCCGTAGCCCCGTACCGGTGTCAGTGAACCCGCATCAGCAGTAGGTTTCCGCGTGCCATTGACGAGTATTCGTATACCGAAGACCAATGTACCTTTTCACCCTCCGTCGCATGGGCGCTGCCATCTTGGAGTCACGTGACGTGGCGGCCATAAGGTGGCTTCCACTCGTCGCTCCTGTCTACCCTCCGCGCTATATCGAAGGTGTTGTACTCCTGTTTTTCGTCGCGTTTTACCGCGATTTCTCGCCTTGCTTTGTGAAGTGTCATTTGACACTTATTTTGCCTACGTAACTGCATGCTATCATTATATGCACAACTTCTGCACTTGATTTGATAACACATTTTGACTATTTGCAGCGTGGGCGTACCGGATACGTGTGAGGCAAGGAATCAGCGTTAGCCCTGGAGCCATTTGAGCATGTAGATTATTCTAAGACACACGAGGGTTGAGAGGCTAATTATTTTCGTCAGAGAAAACTTGCTTAAGAGATAGTGGCCAAGTAATAGTGGCCGAATAAGGAGCGCAAGGAAAATTCATGATCACGCATTTATGATCCTAAAGAAGAAGGTAAATATTGTTAGCGCAAGGAGGTTCGTGCTCTGCCTTCATAACCAATCCAAAACAATTGCTTGAGATTATATGGGGAAATATTTTTGCGGCATAAACTTCGTTTTTATCTGTTTATTTATAAATTTTAAGAAACTATGCATTGTGCTAGGTATTGCTATGTACTCGCCGTACGAGCCAGCGGTACGAGCCATGTTCCCCGACCAACGGAGAGCCTCCCGACACCCCCCGTTTTACGAGCGGGGCCAACATCACCTTGACTGATTAAGGCCTCTTCGTTTCCTTGATGACGTCACGCCATATGTCCGTCTGCGCCGGACTCTTGCTGTTCGCCAATGGTGGCGATGGTGACGACGGCTTGTGCTTCGTCGGATTTGTTTCCGTTTTAGACTGCTTCTGACCGGACCGTGTGTGGTGGTGTGTGCTTTTATGTGTGTGAGAAGCAAGCCTCTGGATATTTGCACAACGAGAAGTTGGTGATCAGGATTCTAGATGAGTTGGAAACTCTCCTTGTTATCATCGTTAGGCCTCATTCCGCTTGGTATTTCACTGGATCTAGGTTTGTCGTTTGCCTTACTCATAATTTAATCTGGTGTAATTTTGTGATTCACAACATGACTACGTGCTGTGACGAGCCTTTTCTTGTGTAGGTAACCTTTGACGATTTTGGAACGGCTCAATCGATAGGCCGCAGCCTTATAAACACTTCGTACTTGAGAAGTTCAAACTATTTTTGCTAAATTAGTGCAACTCTCGCTCTGACCAATCGGTTAACTACGGTTTTTTCACGTCAATGACTAGCTAAATTCGGTTGGAACTTTCAGCATTATCTTGTTGACGCTGATGAAAGTTACATGTAGATGTGTTGTGCAACAGGCGGCTGCCTGCAACAGGTGGTTGCGTTATTTTATTTATTTTCATGGATTTTTCAAGCTTATTGTGTTCAAGCGGAGAAAAACAAGCTCCAGTCATGCTAAGAAATGTAAGTGTGTTGAATTTATTATAAAAATAAATAAAGCAAAGGTACTGAGCGTCTGTTTTCATTTTTCAGCAGTTTACCTTCTAACTTTATTTTTTTACATTGTTCTGTGTTCCAGATGAAGGCTTACAGTTGATAAGTTGTGCTTGCTGTACTATTTCTTGTCCAGGGCTTTTTTTTTTTACTTCTGAACTTGCTGTGACTTTTGCTGAATTCCATCGTTGATCGCACCACAGCAGTTCCTCAGCAGAGTATAGGTCGCTACGCTCCCCAGATGCTTTATGAGGAGTAATCGTTGCGGCCCATCGAGCAGGGGCTGAAGTCGAGGGCTGCTTTGAGCAGGGATAACGCAATAGACATTATCAAGGAGCGCTGCTTTCCGCATTTCAAAAATGCACCAACATTTTCAGGAGCTGACAGTTTCTCAACCACTAATTTAGTGACGATGACATTGTAACATTGCATGACTACGGAAACTTGAGACCCCTCTCGTCAAGTGGAAGATCAGGGAAAGGTCCTCCACCTCCAACATTTGCCCATCCATCACATTCTTGTGAAGTTCCACATGCCGCCGCTTCGTGACGAAAAAGTGGCGCTGTAGCCAGGGTGCCCGTGCATTTCTGCTCGAAGGGGCGTGGCGTGAAGCGTCTCAAGTGTTGTGCGCGAGCGAGCGGGTCGTACTCCGCGTGCTCAAGCAGGACGCACTTCTACGCGTGGTGACACTGCGAGCCACCCGATGGCACCAAGCGCAGGCATAACGCCGGTGCCCTCGGCGTCATGAAAAAGTGGCTTGCTGGGGGAAAGAAGACAAAGTCTTGAGTTCGAGGAGCTTCTTTTCGAACTTTCCGCAGTTTTGGCTCGTTTTAAAAAGAACAGTGGCCATTCTAGGGCTCACAAGTTGCACAGGCGTGTATTACCACCACCGAACACGGCTGACACCGACAGATCATCGTTTCTACCGGCACGTATACTGAAAATCGGCGCCCGAAGACCTGGGTCGGCGGTTAGGCCTAGAGTGGCCACACCTGGCCCCAGCGGAGAAAAAGCAACCCGCGGCGGCAACGGATGAGGCTCTGCAAGCGCCTACAGCAGACGGGAGCGCGCCGTCCTCGACGCCGCTCCACTCGCTGAGCCCTTTTGATGACACGTCCAGCTCACGATTGAATTCAGTCATGGCTTCCCTTGACCAGCAACCAGCTACATCACCTGACGCCCTCATAGAACAGACCCAAGACATGGATTCTCAGGAGTCTCTACCTGGAGGAGCGAGCCAGCATTCTTCCTGCCCAACTCGGACGGCGGACGACAAGCTGGAGATTCCACCACCCAAAAAGGTGAAGGCCGCCCCGGTCCCCTCCATTAGTCCTTACCCGACCCCCTCTCCCGATCGATCATTCCGCGTACACATTAGACCAACCGTGAGGTTCGATGTCACCGCCGTTCCCACAAAATGCATACAGCATGTTATAGACCAGTGCCTTGGCACTCGGGGCTATCAAGGGTTCGTGATCCACAAGGCCTCGAACACCATAACTGTGCACCTTGCCTCCATAGAAGACGCCGATAAGATCTGCGCAATTAGCCGAATTCCTATTAACGCCGACAACCAATTGTCAGTCCAAGCATACTTCGCATCTGGGCCCAACGTGCAGCGATGCGTTGTGTACGGCCTAGACCCCACCGACTCTTGTGCTACGATCATACAGGACTTGAAATCCCAGATCCACACCGTGCTCGCGGTTCGCCGCATGGGCGCTAGCACGACCTACCTTGTCACGGTACAAGGCCCTCAGACCCTACCAGAAAAGTTTTATTATAACGGATGTATTGTGCGCCCGAAGCTCTACCGGCCCCGTGCTGTGTATTGTTATCGGTGCTATCAACTGGGGCACCTGCAAAAATATTGTCCAAAAGCAACCGTTGACCCTGAAAGGACAACACCAGAGGGCCAGCCACGCTACCGATGCGGCCTCTGCAAGACTGATGAACACGAAATAACATCTTCAAAATGCCCGACCAAGCAGAGGGCCTCAGCCCGTGCGCGTGGCCGCCTCCAAGCCATCTCCGCGCCACTTATTGTCTACAACAGATTCCAGGCATTAGAGTCCTCAGAAAGCACGCAGCCAGAGGAGGCAGAGGAGACCGCATTGAAGGGCCCCTCGTCGTATGCCGCCGCCTTGAAGAGACCTGGGAAGAAAGGTCGTCAATCGGCCCACCCCAGCTCCGAGAATCCCCCAGAGCCAACCGGAATTTCCGTGATACAGGATGACCTGGACACAGAGATAGCGCAGCTGTCACGGCAGATCGAACTTCTACGCCAGAGGAAGGCGCGCGTCACGGCTCGTCGTAAAGAACGCGCAGCTACGCCACCACATGCGGGCACGCAAATATCGCCTGCTCCTATGCCACCCCAGACGGAAAACACGACCCCCTTTGGTCCAGCCAATTGGATGGCCGTACTTGACACCCTAAACAAATTGAAACAGCTGATAGAGACTTGCCTTCGCCATGGCTAAGTCTCAACAGCAACCGGTCGTCCTACAATGGAATTGCCGAGGGCTCCATAACAAAGTTGGAGAACTCAAGACCAAGATTCTTTTCGGTAAACTTCACGTGTGGGCGCTCCTCTTACAGGAATCTAATAAACTTAGCGCTCTCCCACACTTCATTGGCTATCACACCCCTTCCATTCCGGATAGACGAGGAGGCTCTCACTCAGATAAACCGGGAAAGGCGGCAATATACGTCGCAAACCATGTCCCTCAAACACCGGTGAACCTGCAGAGATGGTGTAATCAGCAACAAGAGATGGTTGCAGTCTTAACACGCCCGGCCAAGACACCCCTGCTTTTTGTGTCATTTTATGGGAGGCCACGGAATGCACCCCCAACCTAGGATGGCTTCATCACATCAGGACCACGTATCCAGGCATTCCCATACTCATGGGAGGAGATTTCAACGCCCCACATACCTCGTGGGGCTATAACTACAATTCTAAAAGAGGTGTAAAAGTCTATGAAGTCTTTACCGACTCGAACTTTACACTCCTTAACCATCCCGACGTGGCAACTATCCCAGCGACCCGTACTCATGCACCGGACCTCACATGGTGGCTAGGGCCCGGATCTCCTTCGTGGACACCTGAGCCAGATGCGTGGGGTAGCGACCATTCCCCTATCTTAATTGGCCTACACACAAAGCACCTGAAGAAACTGCGCCGCAAGATCAGAGTCACACATTGGAACAAGGTCCGTTCTGACGACCGTGCTAACTCACTTGACACCACGACCCTCATATCGACTCTACAATCTATCCTCGCAGACAGTACAACCCTTACGACCGTAGACGAGGACCATGCCTACACCCGACATACCGCTACTCAAGCTGTGGGCCGAGCGCCGCCAGGCCGAGCTACAAGCCGATCGTAACCCCCTGCAACCCGAAGGTCGCGCCTTGGTCAATCATATAACTGCGCGCGCTCGGCGACACGAAAAACAATTATCACGCAACCCGTGGTACGGCTGGTGTGACAGCCTCGGCTCCGGGGCTGGGAACAAAGCCTTATGGCGAACCTTCCGAGCAATGGAGCGGGGCGGCTAACAGGCAGACCCATCGGCGAGCATTCGGCTGGCCCTCAACCTCACCCCAGAGGTGTTCGCGAAAAATGCAGCAGACAGTTTCTTCCCAAACCACCAGCAGCCTCCGATCGACCCTCCTTCGAATGAGGCAATGGACGCTTTGGGCCTTACTGATCCGTTTACGAAAGCAGAGCTCATCGCCGCCATTGAAGCAACAAAGAAACACTCGTCCCCCGGATGTGACAACATCCCGTACGAGCTGTTCAAGAATTTAGAGGGGAAGCCATTGATGCCCTCCTCCAGGTGATGAACCAAGTATGGGCCGAGGGCATCATACCACCCGAAGTGGAAACACTCGGTGGTGGTGCCTATACCCAAACCAGGCAAGCCACCGACCAGTCTTCAGGCCCTCCGACCTATTTCCTTGACACCAACGGTCTGCAAGCTGTTTGAGAGGATGCTGGCTACTCGACTATCGTGGTGGCTAGAATACCACAAGAAATACCATCGCACTCAAATCGGATTCAGAGCGAACTTGGGCACGGAGGACGGCCTGGCCATCCTGGCAGATGAAGTTCTACATGTGTCGCCCCACAGCCATTTAGTGCGAACAGTGGTTGCAACTGACATTTCCAAGGCATACGACAACATCCAACCCGAAATAATCATCAGAAACATGGAGACCCTCGGCCTGCCCAAGCAGGTAACAAAAGTGGTCCACTCCTTCCTATGTTCTCGGACATTTTCGGTACGGGTGGACGGACAACCAATTGGCTCCTTCACATCAAACCGCGGGGTACCGCAAGGTTCCGTCCTTGCGCCCCTGCTTTTCAACATTGCACTCATGCCTCTGGCATGGAGCCTACAGGACATCCCCAATATCAAATTTCTTATTTACGCAGACGACGTCACACTGTGGTCTACCCACAGAGACCTCAACACGCAACAGCAACACTTACAGGAAGCTCTTGATGTCCTTCACGCGTATGCGCACACCGCTGGACTTGAAATTTCTCCCCAAAAGTCCTACTATACGCAGGTGGCCAACAAGTCGGGCAGGAAAGTGGCCTCTAAGTCCAACTTTCATCTCAAGATCGGTCCAACGACTATACCTGAAACTGAAGAACTGCGGGTGCTTGGGCTTGATATCCATCAGTCTGGCTCTGGTACCCACTGGCTCCAAAAGGCTAGAAAATCGTCGGCAACAACTCTGCACTTGATTCGCAGAATCGCACCAAGGAGTGGCGGAGCCCGGACTGAGGTGGCACGCCGCCTCGTGCGCTCTGTTCTCCAACCACGTCTTGTCTACCAGGCTCAATTCCAACGACTGACCTCTCAACAATGGGCAAGACTTGAGGTGGTCAATAGAGACGCCATGAGAGCAACCACGGCACTCCCTCGTCTTACCCCGATTCCAACACTGCAAGAGCACGCTCAGCTCAATACTCTCACAGAGCTGGTGAACCAGCGCGAACAAGCAAGAATGCTCAAACGCAAGCACATTCCGGCGGCAGCAGCTCTTCATTCCTACTTCTACGGAGGGCCTCCTCTGACTGCAACACTGGACGACATCCCACCGTGGTGTTATACTAATATCACCACAAACAAGACAACGAAGCTTCGCCGAAGCGACCAGCCAGCTCCAACCCCTGAAACCAGCATTCCTCAGGGCCAATGCGTGGTCTACACGGACGCGGCAGTTCTGCCGCGAGGAGGACGGGTCGCCTTCGTGAGCCCATCACACCCCGGAATTCAAGCCACCTGTAACTACAAGTCGGATACACCAGACTCCTTGTTACTAGAGCTACAAGCCATACACGACGCGATCAAAGCTGTCATCGGTCTGCCAGACATCGAGGAAGCTCACATATACACTGACTCGCTAAATTCAATTAAGCATCTTAAACAAGTTACCCAGACGCTACAAATATGTCAGCAGATACATATACTACACCAGAAGACAACCATCAACATAAAAGTTCACTGGGTGCAGGGGCATAGCCAGAACCATTCAAACCTCTTGGCTGACCACCATGCCCACCACACTCAGCCCTTACTTGACCTCCCACCCGCTTCCCTCCCTTCTGATCCCCGGTCCGACCTCATAGCCCAGAAAAACCTCCTCAGACGGGACACACGCGCTTTAATCCCTCCGTGTGTCTGCTCCCTTCCCCGTAACCTTTCCCGGGTGGAGGAAGTTTCTCTCCGGAGGCTTCGGGCTGGGGCGGCCCTAACACCTTCCGTTACCTGGACCTGGGGACACACACCTGCCGACCCGGGAACCTGCCCTAAGTGTCCGGCCCCTGTGGCTACGGCGGATGCTCATCATCTGCTGTGGCTCTGCTCCGGGACCAAGACCACCCGTGAGAAGATACTTCGCGAGGCCGGACTAAAGGGTCACCCACACGATAACTACACCCAATGGGTGAATGACAACAAGTATTACAAGTCGCTCTTGCAGTTCCTGCACGACGCTGGACTGCACTCTTTCTTTAAACCCCCCCCCCATTATGCCATGTGGCACATTTAACAAATAAAAAAAAGTGGCTTACTATCGATTTTCTGTTTGGCACACCTCCCTTATAGCCACCATACTACAGGATACTTCTTTCTTGTGTCAAGGTCTATTCGTATATTTGACAAACTAGTAGGTGCTTGAACAACAGGCTCAGGAATAACGACTATTCCCCGAGAGCAACGGTCGGTGGGAATCGATCAGTGCAATGTGGGACTTGCAAGTGAAAACCATCCTTCTAGTAGACCACTATGTTAGGCAGGCACCGAAATAAGGTGACAAGATAATTGATCGAGGACTTCCACATTGTTAATTACGGAGCGGATGTGTCAGTAAGCCGTCAGCGGCGTTATCGAAAAAGAAAATGCTGTTTTTTTACTGTGAATGGGAGCAAGTCAATCGTTGATAGCAGAAGCTCCAATGTCACGTGACAGTTTGGGAAGCGCATGCGTAGTCGAGTGTGTTTTCTTATGTTTCCCTGTTTTTTGTTTTCACTATTAAACATTTGGTTGCGAGTCAGCGCTCGTTCTGTCTTGTGTGTTCCTCTTAGTTTTCGTTGTTACGCACTGTTACACCAACACCATGTTCAAATCCCACGAACTAGCCCAGCTGTCCACTATGTTAAACTTTATTCCTTTTACATCTGGGCTCTACTTCTGTCAACGCTAACATTCTTTTTAGTAGCCCGTACGTGCTTGTCAACCTGATTGCCCATTGTGTGTGTTGCACAAGGGTGGCGGCATCTTGGCACACAAAGCAGGGCACTTGTCCGGCACAACTCTCGGGGATTTGCGGCTTTTTGCCCCCGTCGAAGGGCCACACGAGGAGGTTGTGCCGCGCCCTATGTTCTGAATACTTCCGCCAAGAAACACACTTGAGAGGCTGCTTTAAATTGGCCTTAGTTGTGAGAGAAGAAAATTTAAATGACCAAAGGAGATTCCATTTGGAAATGAGCAGGTTGGTAGGAAGCGCCCCGGAGTTCTATTGGCAGCGGCTGCTGACAAGTCTGCCGCGTAGGAAGGACAATGAGACTCCGACGACGGGGCGCTTTACCACTCTGAGTGACGCTCTGCTCCCACCGGAGTTTGGACGTCCTTGGCGCTTGGTCCAAAATTCTGCTGCGAGCCTGTTTTGAGCTTCCCTGAGTTTGTCATTGGAAAAAAGAGTGGCCTACAACACTGTGAAAACGGATCGTCCGCGGTGCAACTCAGAGTGCGTCTAAACTCTCCAGTGCTCGAAGAGAAGAAGGTGGGTCCATTCAGGCCCTTGATTGACTTTATAGTAGACAATCTGCAGCGGGTGATGCTGTCGGACAAGAACTGTTCTTTTGTGGTTTTGCCAGAGGGCATGATTAATAATAAAGCAAGCTCGGTTATTGAAAGAAAGTTTAGGCGAGTGGTTGTGGTTACCAGAAAACTGCGATAGGGCAAAAGGGTTATGTGAGCGCTTGGCTTTGACACACTTCGCAGGGAGGATTGGGAATACGGATCGTAGCATTTGGAGGTGTTTTTCGGCGTGAAGACGCATAAGAACTGTTGTCCGTTCAAAGCTTTTGACATAGAGAGAGGGTCTTGGCAGTACCAGATGTCGTCTTACCACCAGGTGCACTTATCCTCCTTGAGTCTTGGGCACCCTTTTCGAGTGTTCAACGGGGGGAAGGGTGTAGAGCAGACTGGTACCCGTTTCTTGAAAAATGTAATGGACTACAATTACAAAATCCCGTGCTTCGAATGGAGTGTTACAAATTAGTTTCGCTGAAAAGTAACGGCTTACTTTACTCGTTACGTTACAAACTACTTTCACGTTACTTTTCCCGTACGCTTATCTAGAAAACGATAGAAACAATTTTAATGTTTTCAAAAATGTTCTGCAACACTACTTTCCATTTCGCATACGCAGGAAAAGAAAACCACGATTGAAGGCGATGAAAAAGTCCGAGCCTACTAGGCGTTGTCTTCCTGATTCTTGTTTTTCGCATATGTGTATATGCCTTGCACAGTTTTCTAGCGGTTCTAGTGACCGGTCATACAAGAATCATGTTTTATTTTCGGTTATTCTCCTCTTCACGATGTTTTCTATTTTGTTGAACTTGCTATCTTTATGCTGCTGAATAGCCTGCTCATATTGCTCGAGTTTCTGTATTATGTTCATATGTTAAAAACGTAAGGAGTAATTAAAGCAATCCGTTATCAATATTTAATAAAGAAATTACATTACTAATTACTGACAAAAAGAATAACGTGAAAATTACAAAATTACCTAAAAACGTAATGGATTACAAGCATAACGTTACTTGTAACGAGATACTTTCCATGTATCGTGTGGAGTTGCTGAAATTGGAAGAGCTCAAGAATCGTCGACCGTTTAGTGTAGATGTTGAATACTTGTTCTACCCCTCCTCTTGACGAGCACCTACTTTGGTAAAAGAGTGCATTGAGGAACTTCCTGTGGAGTGACACTTGAGAACTTTCTAGAGCTCTTACGATTTTACCGGGAATCGAGAGTGGTCGGTCGGGTGGCGCAATGTATGATATCTGCAGAAATCTGGTGCTTGCATCGGTCCTAGCGTGGTGCCCGTTTTGAGGGAAAATCATTTGAGTAAATCTGACCGAGACATCGAGAAGTCTCTAGGCACCACCAAGGTTAAAAAAGTGGTACATACGTTGATGATTTTTTGGTGTTGGTTGAGGGCTCCGACGGAAAGGTGGCCTTAGTGTCTAATGTATTAACAGTTTTCGGGGAGTGCAACGGGGGCCTTAGATTCACTGTTGAGGTTCCTAAGGAAATAGTTTTACAGTATTGAGACCTGTGTATGTGCTTCTACGGTAGCCATGAGTGCTGGTCTTAGAGCCCTTAGTCCAAAAAGAATATTTTTTAACTACAAATTTGCCTACACAAAGGAGATCAGTAGAGACATAGCAGTACCCTGTCTGAACGCGCAGTGTGGTAGATTAAGAGATGCTGGGTTCCCGTCTGCCTTGTTGAGACGATGCCAGTACTCTTGTAGAGTGGACCAAAGAGATTTTTCCAGCTAAGAAAAGTGTGGACAGGTGGAGAACCCTACCTGAACAAGGTATCTCATAATTTAAGAAAAGTAGGAGGCCGTTCTGGCATCCCAGTTGTATAGTCCGCCTTTCAGAGAATGAACCAAGTTGAATTGAATTGAACTTTATTTCAGCAACATTATGCCAAGGACACCGGACAAAAAGCTAACAGAAGCTAGCTTGACTGGGTCCGGTGCCCTTGCATGTACAGGGAACACAATCATATTTAAACAATCCTGGATATTTCTTACAATATTCAAATCAAACAATTTAAAACGTTACTATAAACATTTTAAAATCACCGACACTAGAGAACAATCTTTTTTTCTTAATTTAACAACACAAAAAAGTACGCAATGTTTTCTTAGTTATACAATGAATATCGATGCGGTTCATTACAATGTTGTTAAGCAATGTAGGTAGATTATGAGCAATAGACTGCAGTGCATAATTTGTACGGAAATGGGGAACCTTCCAGAATTCTCTACGACGAACATCGAAGGTCAACTCGTAGAGAGAGAGGCTACTAAAAACAGTTGTAGCAAAAAGCATGCCAAACCGTTTGTGACTTCTACTTCTGGTGTTATATACGCGACATTGGACAGGCAGGTAGGTGCTTGAACGACAGGCTCAGCGAGCACGACTATTCCCTAAGGTCACGGTTAGCGGGCACCTATCGATGCACTGTGGGACTTTCAAATGCAGTCCAGAGTTGTAAATGTAGAGAGTTTGGCCATTCAGTGGGAAGTATAGGAGACAAATGAGGAGGCGTCATTGGCCGAAAGTGGGCTGGGTGTGTTCCATAGCCTCTTCACAAATTCGAATGTGGCCAAGCAGGAGCCGGAAATAAAACCCTGGCGGTGGTCGCGACAAACGAAATTATTAAGGGCGTCAGAGTAACTCTCGGAGACTGAAAATGTGATGCACGTGATGTTTCAATCCCGGTCATCCAAGATCATGGTGTAAGAGCAGCCAGCGGAACAATCAACATAATCCGTGCACCGGGCGGCGAGGGCCGGGAATCTGCCATCCGAGTGGTCACACTCTGTCCGAGCAAAACAGAGTTCGAGCGGCGCATTTGTTTCTTACATCTTTCTGTATAATCATAATCGAAACATCACGTGCACCATATTTTCAACCTGCAAGGGTTAGTGCATTTAACTCTTGCGCGCTTATTAAAACCCTATACCTATGATTAAAACTGTTTCTCGCTACCACCGCTAGGGAATTTGTTTTGGCTCCTGGTTGGCCAAGAAAGCATGCCAAGCCCTCTTTCTGCCTCTGATGCACCCCCTGGCTCTTCCCACCCAAACTCTCTCTATACACGGCTCTGGTGCTGACCATCCTTCGATGAGACCACTATGATCGGGAGGCACCGAGATAAGGTGACGAGAGAAGCTATATTGGCCTTCCACATTGTTAATTACAGAGCGAAATATTTAGGTAAGTCAATGATGGCGTTATCAAAAAAGTTTTTTTTTAACTATAAATGAGAGGCATGTGATGCGTTGATAGCAGAAGCCCCAATTTGACGAGGCAGTTGTGGAGGCGCATGCGTGGTTGAGAGTGCCTTTTTTGTTCGCTTTTTTTGTTTCCATTATTCGAGCGAGCAAGTCATCTAAAATGCGTCTTTGACGCATTTTAGAACAGATAGAAACGCAGGTCTGGGGTTTCAACCCGGATCCCTGGGTACAGCAGCGCGAGCTTTCATTCCACGTGCTCCGAGCTGGTGAGCGCCAGCCCACTCGGCCACCGATCCCTCCTCCTCAAAGTCATGTCCTACAATGGTTGTAAGCTCAAGGTCAAGGTTATGAAGCGCTGGTTGCGCAAGCTCCGTTCGTGTAAGCTCGTAAGCGTCGGCGTAAGCTTGACCTGACGTCCTTAACGTAGTCCTCGACGTCGTCCTAGAGGTCGTCCAAAACATCGCCTTTGAGGTCGTCCTAGAAGTCATCTTAGAAGTCGCTATTGACGTCCTCCTCTAGCATGTCATCCTCGACGTCGTCCTAAACGCCGTTTTTGACGTTGCCCTTCACGCCGTCTTAGACGACGTCCTTGAGGTCGTCGTAGAGGTTGTCCTAGACGTCTTCCCTGAGATCTTCAGAGCTCTTCCTTGACGCCGTTCTTGACATCGTCCTAAAGGTCGCCCTGGACGACGTCCTAGACGCCGTTCTTGACGTCGTCTTCGATATGTGCATGGTATATTACAACCTTTTCATCAACATACCATTTGCATTCCTAATTGTTTTCACTAACGACGTTCCCGTAAAGCTACCGCATTTCATCGCGTTTGGTCGAATGAACGTGCCTGTATTTTTTATGAATATGTAATATTCTAAGTTCAGTCTTATAATTTATCCTAATAATATGTAAAATGTCGTAATATTTTAGCAGCGTTGTATGACCCCGAGAATTACAAAAATAAACCGAAAGTGCCACCACAACATTTTGGCGCTGGTGTAATAGTCGCATCATATAAGGTAGTTTCCGCGTTTTTTTTTCTCTCGACAGTTTAAAATATATATTAGCCTTAGAAAAAAACAAAGAGGAACACATTTTGGGCTATATCAGAAAAATAACTAAATTGATTCCATCTCCAAATATATGTACATTAAGTACAGTAGTTTTGTGTATCGGTGTGCATGGCACGAGGTTGACAGCGTGTCTTAGAAGCTACCGCCGCAGTAACTGTATATTTTAATACACTAATTTAATTGGCATATACAATGCATCAATTCCATATTGTACAGTATAAGCGCAGCTCTCAATTCAATAATTTTGCCCGGTACGGGTCAAGGAGACATAATATAAAGCCGACCAAAGCGAGTTGTAGAAACATCTCTAGGAGCGGATAAATAGAATTATCAAGTGCAAAGTTGATTTCCTCATACCATTTATTATTGAGTGTATCAACGCATGAAACAACTTCCCTGGGCTTTGTTTTCGCTGTCTACTGAGGTGACATCGATAAACACTCGGGCGCCCTGAAAAGAGACATAGCGTGGTTTGCAAGCATACATATAACTGGTTTTGTTTACTGAATTGAATTGCAGTTGTTTGTATGTCTAACGTGTACTGCTTTGTGGGAACCACATTTACCAGCGTTCTCTTGCCATTCCCCAGTATTGCAGTTGGGCAAGCAGTGCGAATTTCCACTACACTATATGCATGGTGTTTTAATAAACTTGTGCTTAAATTTTTACAAAAGAAAAGAAGAAAACACTGGAGTATGCTTCGCGTGTCGAAGAAACACGTAATATTCTACAGTCCTATTGAGCCAGTCAAAAAATTTTCTCAACGTGACAAAGTAGCTAATTCAGGCAGATTGATTAACTAAATTTAAAATAGTATTTATGTACGCAAGCCTTTTAGTACAAAATGTGTAGAGCGTACTAAGAAGCATCACATCATATCATTTCCGTCAAGGTAGCCTTGATGTATCCAATTAGTTTCCCTTAAAGAAAATCCAAAAATTTCGGTGGAGGTTAAAAAATAAAAACGTTTATGTGACTACCCGCTAGCGAACTGCAATGTTAGTGCCCTTAGTCACATGGAATTATTTTTTTTAATTCTTGCGCGTATTTTTTAAAGCTCAAAGACAGTAGGAACCAGACACCTACCTTGATTGAAAATGGCACGATGGGATATCTCTTGACACACTCTTCAACCTTTGTATGCTCACAAATTAATATTTAAGAAGTTTACTAATTCATGTGTAAAATAACCAGTTTGACTTATCGCAAAAAAAAAAAATTTTGACACGCCGTAAACAATGCTGCGTTAATTAGGTCTGTATAGCGAGCACCGGCCTTTTTTTTAATACTTGGGACGAGCTAGTTGAAACTCCCCGTCTAAGTGCAGCGAGATGTTTGTATGGCAGCAGCTTCGGCGATCACTGACATTATTTCACAATACACAGAATTAAAGATTCGCTTCCTATATGAGCTCTAATGTGGCTGAATGATGATCCCGCATCCTCAGAGAATTTATTCCTTATGATTGATTGTCTCACCTCGGGTAACTTCTTTACCTGTACCACTGACCTCGCTGGATAGTTGCCGGGAAAATCTGCAAAGAGAACGAGATCTTGAGCTAGAGAAGCGGCCATGCAAATCTGAATATACTTGCATTCGGAGTAGAGCTCGTTCATTTCGTTGTAGTCGTCCCAGTCAGTCAAATAGACAATAGTTTTTACAACTGAAAAAAAAAATTTGCAAACAGACAAAAGAGGTACTTTTTGTTTACCTGCAGTACATTACGCATAGCTGAACTATTACATGTTGAATTGCGAATTGATTCTAGGTATATCTGTGTAAATACAACAAACATTTGCTTTCCAGAGATTTACAAGTTTCTTACATTATCGCTCCCAGTTGTCACTGAGCCAACAACATTTGGCTGAATCATGACCGGCCGGAATTACACAACGGCGCGTATTGTCGTTAGGTCGCTAATGACAGCGTATTTCAAACGAGCTTGCCAACTTTCATTTGATACGTTCGACTTTGCTAACACAACGATAGTCAGCGCACTTACGTCAATGAAATGTAAGAGGGAGAACCTTTAGCGGTTAGGGCTTCCAATAAACCTAGCTTTGCCGGTCACGTAAAAAAAAAAACGGGCTTTATAAAATATATAATGTTATTTTCCTCGACATACGCTATTCTACCGCTTAGAGCTGTCACATGAATCTCAACGCACAAAAAGCAAATATTTCTGTAAAGCGCTGCCATCTACTCTTTCAATATAATCTTAGAAGTAAAGAGAGAGCAACGACAAGTACAGTGTAAAATAACACTGACAAACAGCGGGAACAAACCAACTAGCCGAATCGTCTACGTTATACAACTCCGATTCCAGCGATAATTGTGAGCAACGCGTCAGTTTCACAAATAAATTAGAAAGACGACGTCTCAGAAACACTGTATTGTTAACATAATATATATATATATATAATATATATATATATATATATATATATATATATATATATATATATATATATATATATATATATAAAAAAAAAAAAAAAAGGATGGACCTTGCGAGAGCGTAAATGCAAAGAATATCATTAATTTTTCTATGACAGCATAACGTTTCTCTGACGTGGATAATAACGCAATGCTATCTGCAAGTGTTTCTTACGTGCCATTTTGTCATATCAAGAAAATCTGTTACCAATGACATATGAATAGTCTGTTTTTCTGCCGCATGCAATAGAACTGTTATGAACCACAATAACTCAGGCCGCACTTAGTGTACATATATGTGAAACAAAGTAAAATGTTTACCATCCTTGAGGTTCAGCCTCCCTGCTTTCAGTACTTCCATTATGCCATTAAAAGCCTGTATGGGTAAACAAAATACAAGCAAAGTGCTGTGAAGTTATAAACAATGCGAAGAGCAAGTCGTCTGCTTAGTGCGCAGGAGTTGCAGTGACGTCATAGCGACGCCGTGCTCTGATTGGCTGTGATTGAAAGGTTAGTGGGTAGACCTCAATGCTAGACGCCTTGAGGTCTACCCACTATTTTGTTTTCAATCAGCCAATAAGAGCTCGTCGTTCTGACATCATCTCAACCCCTGTGCAAGAAGCAGGCGAACTTGCGCTCCGCGTAGTTCAACTGCATACTTGCCAGCACCAATTAACATTGTCGTTCATAGGCCGCAGCATATAGCGCAATTCGCACATAAATATTAAAGCAGATATTTCAGAGCACTGTAAAAATTATTATTGACACAAAACATTCGTCGAGAGAAGGTCCTCTTTTCTGAAGGATTAGACAAACAAACACACACACACACACATGCGCGCGCGCACACACAAACACATATACAAACACCCACCCACAGCCATAGATACATACACACACATACATACACACACATACATACATATATACGCACATACATGCATCCATACATCCATACACATGCATACATGCATGCATCCATATATACATACACACGCATATACATACACACCCGTACATACATACATATATATATACATACACACACATATATACACACATAGATACATACATAGACGTACAAACCATAGCACTAAAGCGTAACCCGCATGGAGTGTTTTCGAGCGGGATTCGCGCGCGTCGGCTTCGGCGCGGTTTTTAATCTGTTCCGCGCGCATTCGTTACCGCCTACGCGCCTGTTTTTGCCCGGGGCAAGAAAACAAAAACACTCGCACCGACGCTGGAGGTAGGTATCCGCCCTCGCCAATGGCAGCCGGGTAACCTATCACACGTAATAACCTTTCTGCCGCGTGAACAGAGTGCGCGGCTGACTCAGCACGCCTTTTCGAACAGGAGAACTGCGGATGTCGCGAACCGGTCGAGGCCCGAGGTTGACCAGGTTCGAGTTTTTCGAAATTCTTGTGGAAAGTTTGAAGAAGGTTCGACTCAGGTTCGACTGCTATGCGCATGCGCGACAGGCTGGCCAGTTGGCTTCGGATTGGATGGTGATGGCTAAGGGGTGAATTAAGGGTAGCACTGATTGGTTATTTCAGTTAGTACAGTACAAAAAATTTAGTTATTAACTTCTTCGGCGATTAGAATTAGTTTCTTTTAGTTGCAACATCTCATAAAATTAGAATAGCCCTTTGCATAAAAAAAAATTCTCCAAACCTAGACTTGTTTGTGTCAATCTCTTGCCACACTGTCCACAAAATCAAACCGGTCGAATCTGGTTAAAAGTCCGAAGGTTCGTCGAACCAGTGGAACCCCGAAAGTTCGACCTGAAAATCTGGTTCGACAAAAGTTCGCGACATCCTTAACGAGAACCAACGAGGGAGCGATAAACTGGTATCCCGTTCACCAGGCAAAAGTGACCACAAAGAGATTAGAAGGGTACGAGGGGGCATGACGTCAGCCGTGTAGCCTCCACAAGCCATGCTCCCTTGTCGCATCGCCTCTTTCTCATTTTCCTCCTACCCTCCTTACTGATCGGGCCAACGTGACCACAACACGTGACCGTCGCGTTGTGGATGGTTGCGGATAGCAGGGGGAGTGATGCTGGTGGGTTTTTTTATCAGTCATCACAGCTTGAAACTGTGGCCCGCACCCAGGCGACCGATTCTACGCCTGCTGCGATTCGTTAAGTACCCTCAACTATAAAGTAAATGCATTATGTTTTCTACAGACAGTTACCATCCTGAAAACGATACTATTCAATGTGGAATGTTAGCGCTGTAACGATTGCCTGTTGGCGCGTTTTGGGTAATGTTCCGTGCATATCCGGAGAGCATTAGTTTTATCTCCTGGCCACTAAATACTACAGTAGCCAAAGCACAAATACATTATATGCACACATGATTAGGTAACTATGTCGACCCGACAGTTTAGACCAATACTTACGCATTTTTACGGCAATGATTTCCGCGCCTGCCTGCAAATGATAGCTGCGCCATTATCTAATATCACGCTACCATACGTTTGGCTTTTTCCTTTCGTTGCGGCCGCTTACAGGTCGTCCACAGGAATGTTTTATCGCGGTCGTAACAAATCGAATTAGCTCAACTTGACTCGAGGTTGGGAGATGTTTTATTGACTATTAGAAGTGCGCAGAGCACACCACGCTCCCCTTTGATGGGGCCCCGCCACCGCCGCGACCAACGGCCGACATCCATCGTTTCCGCAGCTCGGCCACCGTCGGAAGTCTAAGAGAATTGGTGATCAATTCCTGTTATCGTAAAACTATGTGTGTGTAATACGTTACCGGTGAAAGGTAACCCCCGCTGAAGAAAAGCCAGTCCGATTGCGGCAGCCGACCACGCTGCAAGCGCCCATACCGTTGCCGGAGGAAATTAGCATCCCGGTGACGCCAGGGGTGCTAAACTCGTCAAACACAAAGTTGTATCCAAAAGTTCGCGGAGTGCGCCGATTGAACACCGGCGACGAAAGTGCAAAGTCATCGTCGTGATAGTGCAATCGGTTCGCTCCGTGAACTTCGGCCCTAACTTTGTGTTTGAAGAGTTTTCTCCGGTGCGATTGTGGCGATTGCCCTGATCGTCCCGTGTACCAGCTGCTCAGCGGTGTGTCGTGATCCGCCTCAAGTGCTTGCTTGCTTCACGTCTAGTCAAAACCATGATGAGATTCTTCTAGCTATTTTCGGTCGCGACGTCGCTCGTCCTGCAAAAGTGTAGAAGGTAGCGGCCATGATCGACATCGATGCTGAAAATCGGAAGCGGGAACAGACCAAGCGTGACAAGTCGGTGATGGCCATTGGTACCAATGATCAACATCTTGCATCTACTGTTTACACCGAGCCTACTTAAGTCTTTTGAGGCCTGAAATTACTTCTTATTGCAATCACCGGGTCAAAGTTTGGTCTACGGGCCGCTTTTGTTTCAACGAGCAGACAACAAAAAGCAGACAAGTTTGAAAGAGCAGACGAAAGTTCGAACGATCAGGCGGCCATGTGAATTTTAAGACGCACTGAACCCCTGGTGGTCCGGACAACTTGGTCCGGACAACTTGGCGGTTTTCTCTCGTTCATATTGGAACAAAACAAATACATCTGGCGACCACAAAGCGTTGCCGGCACAAGCAATCGTAGTTCGACAGCGTCTTGTTTGCCCTTTTCACGGCTACTATCCACGTTCTCGGACGAACGGAAGGGGCAGAAACACATAAAAACTGATCTTCAAACCTTTCAAGACTCTCTTGGTACAGCCCCCGTCACAGCATTTTGACAAGGCAGGTTTTTGTCTGGTTTCTTTTAAAAGAACGCAGGAATGCATGTCTTGCACGGCGACTTCTGCCCACCACCCCAGACAGGAAGTGCGCCCGACGCGCCACCACCGCGGCGTGACGTAGGAGAGTTGAGTTCGTGTATAAGGTCACGTGTCTAGTGGTCCAAATGGCGGCGGCCAATTGGGGTCGCTATCAGCTGCCAGTTTATTGCTCTAAGGCCCTCTACCTCGTTGAAGAGAACATAAGTGTCATGTGCAATTTAGAGACTTCTTGACTTCCAGTTAAAAATAAAACTTGATTCTGCTATGACATCTAAGTCAAGTTGGAACCTATCCTACATTTATTGGCTTAAGATTTGTTTTAATATATCTGCGTTCATACTATCCACACGTGCTACAGTTTATATAGCCTAGCAACGTTGAGGGCACGCCGGCGGTGGCAGAAGTTCGTTGCAGAGCGGGTACACCTGCGTTGGCATCGTCGCGTGTGTTCGTCGCACGTCGCGTTTTCGCGGGCCAAGACCGCCCCAGACTCTGCTGATATAGCGCTGGCTTTGTACTATATAGAAATACCGCGCAGATAAAACGATGCATTGGTGCGGATTTGCGTCCAAGTCAGCACTGCACCAGCGTTGTCTAACAATCTAAATTTGAAGGGTTATGAACCGGCCTTAAATATATAAGCAGTCTTAAAAGTCTGGAGTTTTTTACAGCCTGGGAGACAACATTGTTAATCTAAACTGACTCGGTTGTATCCCTGTGTTTCGTTCGTGCTTTCTTTGTGAGAATTTGTTTTTTCTCTGTCCCCTGTTATAGCCCTCTCAACAGCCATGAGAATGAAAGCCCAGCCGCTTGCTGGGAGCCCCAAGTTAGTCGTGCACAGAGAGGATGCCTGTTTTGGGGACCTGCCTTCTTGAAAAGGAATCGTTACATACCCCCGTCAGTATCTCCCTCCTCCCCCCCCCCCCTCCCACACGCACACACACACACCATTGTTATATTGCAGCAGAGAAGGTGGCGCTACCATCGGCGCGCTGCGAAAAAGCAAAAAAATTATGATAAAATTTTGCGCGCCAGAGAAGAAGAGCGCAAGATGTCGCCACTTTCCTTATTCAGGGGCCTTAGCCTGCCTCGTTCTTTCCCTCTCTCCCATATTTCGCGGATAGTTCTTGCACTGACCTCAGGCCACGGTGTAAGATAATACTCTTCAGGTGATGAGAGCGCGTTCCTCGCTCAGTGCAGATAAAGTTCGCTTTTCACTCTCTCTCTTTCTGTCTCTCAAGATGGTTTCAAGCGGCGCCGGCAGATGACTCGTCGACCCGTGGGCACGGCAAAGACGGCTCGTGCCGCCTCATGCTCCACACGCGCAGAGCTCCAGCGAGGTTGTCACTCGTGCAGAAAGACCACGGTGTACCGGGGTGTCATGGCAACGAGATAATTTTGTTTCGCTCTCACACAGTTTCGCCGTTTGGCCGCAGGCGTCACTGTCAGCCGCGGGCTCGGTGGCCGTGGAATAATGCAGCCTTTCGGATGCCCGTCGAACGAACACTATCTGATTCCTCGCTCCGCGTGTTCAGCCCCGCCGTGTCCTCACCTAAAGAGTGTATCTTACACCGTGCCTCAGGCTCATAGGATTTCCACCAATCACGGTGCCCGGTTGTTGTCTCCGACTTGTGTGTTTACCGTGACCAAAAAAGTGATCCCTCAATATCCGCTCCACGACTTCATAAAAGTGTCATGCTCTCGACGGCCGCGATCCTGAAATTGCGTGGACGCGGCTGACGCCTGTTCTGCCGGAGGTGTCTCTCCGGTTCGACAGCCCACGGAAGCTTCGGCAGCCAAGGGTTGTGACGCCTAAAGCCCCTCTATCTTGGGAAAAGTGGCGCCATTCATTGTTCTGGAAATGTTCGAGACACGTGCCGCGCGCAACTTCTGGGAAGAACATGGCGTCTGAAATCTAGCTCAGTGCTTCACTGTGCGCCATGATCTTCCCAAGTGCTGCACGTGTCACGTGCCCCGTGCATCGATGCACCTTGCGCTACTTTTGAAACGTGAAGGTGCTTTAGTGGCGCCTAGAGTTCCTGTATAGGCTCCCTACGGGAGCCAGAGTTGAGCGTCTGGTTTCCACGTGCCGCCGCGCCGCTATTCGTCGAGATCCGATCGCGTGATGAGCCGGATCAAGTGCCGTGCAGGGAAGTACGTCACACGCGCCCCGGCGTGCGTTTCCCTGCTTTTGAGCGCGCCGCGCGCCTCGAACGCGCGGCGCCGCTATTCGCCGAATTCAGTCACGTGACGAGCGGGATCAACATACCGTGCAGGAAAGACGGCGCTACGGAGATGAACGCGCAACTCTGGCTCCCGTAGGGAGCCTATACAGGAACTCTAGTGACGCCGCGACGACAGCGACGCTCGCGGTCTCTTGTGCTCCCTGATTCCGGAACTTCTACCTCCAAACGCCAGGATGGTGAAATCCAAACAGCGTGACATTCCGGATTACGTGACGCCATTTCTCGCCACTTCGGGACGCCTTTGGATGCTTGGGTTGACTATATGACGCTAAATACACCACTCGGAAACGCGTGTCCAGGCCACGAATCCCGATATAGACAATTGCAAGCTGGGCGACTGGCCGCAGCCATGTTTTTGCTCGAGCAAAGACGCCCATGCGATTACAAGCTTGCCAAAGCTATACGTTCACGCGCACATTGCATGTGCTTGCACGTATGGAGCACCAGTTGTGGCGCCATGCTTGCGATTGTTCATAGCAAGCTATGACTGTGATTACACTATATGCTGAAACTTTCAATAGACCGATCTCGCTAAGCGTTCTACAGATACGTCAAGCCGCCAAAACTTCGGTTCACGGGGGAGAAGGGCGCCAGTGGACGAGATAACTCGTCCCGTCTCGTGCTTGGCTCGCATGAAGCTCCAGCGTGCTTGCCATGCGTGCAGGAGTACAGCTCCCATGATCCATGCAGGCAGCGACGGCGTAACAAAAATCAACTGATGAGATTGGTCTATCGAAAGCCAACCCAGGCACAGGGTTCATAATGAGGCTATATTCCGTATTCAACCGTTGGTGCCCTGAGCTACTTGCCACTCGGATTTCTGTAATGATGCCACCAGGAACAACACCTGGGGATGGAGGCACCCCACCCAGTCGGCCGGAATTGTACATCGTATTACCCACGCGTATCGCCAATCTGTTGATAAAAAAGAAAAATAGTATTAATTATGATTTGATTAATTAAAGGGACACTGACAGGGTATTTATGCTCGCCGAGGTTTTTAGTTGTACGTGACATATGAGAGCCCAACTACCCAGAACAGAATTTGCGGCTCAAAATTCGGTTCCTTTCCGCCCGAAAACCGCCGATCAAGAACTGGCCGGTTCGAGTCTCGCTCACTCTTTTTCCGTGGTCACGGGCCGTTTTCTAAGGTATCGATGCGACCACCAAATTTAATCAAAGTCGTGGGTCATTGAAGGCACACAGTCAATATTAAAAATAGAAAAAAATATGAAACCCATGTTTTGTGGCTTCAGAAAAGCTGCAAATACGTTGATTGAAAAAAAAAGGTAGCAGAGACTATGGGAAGCTTTCTGTGCGTTCACGTGGCATCGTTTCGCGTATAGTGGGACTAGCACTAGCGGATGGCAGCGGACGACGGGCTTTGGACCTCTACTTCAGGACTGTCGTTCACGGTACTGGCGAATTCTGTCTTTCTTCGAAAGAAATTGCGGACCGATCAAAAGAACTGATATTCATCCCGTACGACACGCCCTACCAGCAAGCCGATTGCACGAAGACGTCGCCGAGCCGTCGTCCCTTCTCCTGGCTGAAGACATCGCTCGCTGAAACGTCAAGCACGAAGTGTGTACTTCGAGTTGAATACGCACGCGTACGGTTACTTTACAAGGTGCGAATGTGCCCTATGCGTGGTGCTGCTCGACTTCAAGCCGAAAGTGCATGTATCGAAGGGAAATCGGCAGCAAACTTCCGATATACAGTCTACCCGCTGCATAACTACGCACGATAGAGTTCCTTCAGTAGCTCAGTAAAAAGACGTCCGCTTCACACGCAGGGGGCACGGGTTCGATTCCTGGTGTGGGTGTACCTTTTATTTTGTCAAGCATTTTGCGATGTTTACATTTCTTTTTTTACAATTATCACAAAAACAAATTGTTGTGGACGCTACGTCGCTGAACTAAATGGTATGGATTCCATTTTTGACACCTGCGGAATCAATGTATACCGCTTTCCACAAAATGCAAGAAGCATATGAATCGGGTAGCGTCCGCTTTCCGAGCTTCGCGTAATGGTTCTACAGGAATCGCAGCCAGCCATTGATCCCTACCCGTTGATCTTTCGGAAACTTGTGCACTCTGCGGCACAATGCTACTTTCAGATGCAGGACATGTGAGGCAACTCTTCACGCAACATCTTGGAAGTATTCTTTTAGGAGCTGATCACGGGAATTCACCACGGCACTCGGGCACTAACTACTAATTGCCAACACTTAAATGTACAAAACATTTCATCTTGAAGTACAGAACAGCGAGCGGAACAAACATAACTGCAAAGGAATCCCACGGCGCACGAATGCATTTCGTCTCCTCACGTGCAAAAAGAGGAGGAAAAAAAAAACCCGCACGGTCGGGTGTAGCCACGTGACTTCCGCCACTCACGCTGTCTCTCCACTTCACCGTTTCGGTTTCGGTTTCGCGCAGTAGCGTTTTTGGCTTTATTAAAAAAATACGCGACGCTGTAGCAAAATATTAATTGTGTGGTATTCCGGACCACCATAATGGACCACCTGGCAAAAAAGGGAAACAAATTTGGGGGTGTCAGTGTTCCTTAAGGTGACCTATAAATGATAAACAAAACTAAAGGTTGCTTTCTTTCTTCGCGTGGGGCGCAGATTATGGGCAACCAACGTTGTTTTATAAACTCAGTTACGGAACTGCCCATGAACGTTGCTTCCACGAGCAACACCTCCTCTCTCCCCGGTCCGCCTCACATCGTTCGAAGCGCCGCAATTTTGAGGACGGATTCTATTGTAACTGGAGTGTATTTTATGAGAGGCCTATGTTTTGAAGCACAGCGTCAAGATGGTGCTTCGCCGTACACTATCAAAAAGGCAGTTTTGAAATTACAAGGTGTATCAAATAGCGGCCAGGTTTTTAAATCAACCGAAAAAATCGGTTTCATAACCTATCGAGCTACGATTTTGAGCCGCCTTTTCCAAGGGTGGTGCATTTTTTATATAAAATTTGCAAACAGCGAGCTTTCTTGAGGAAGAAGTAAAAACAAAAAATGCTTAACTTCTATCAAAACGCAGCGAAGCAACCGATTTTCAAACAATAGGGCGCCGTTTGGCACGGGAGACAAGAGATGGCGCAAGCGGCCGCGACGCCAACTGCCGTCAACGAACGAGTATACGGCGCCGAGAGCCGGCGTCATTAGCAGACGATTCTTTCGACTCAAAAGCGGCGCGCGTTCCGCAGGCGGTGACAGTCGCAGGACCAAAAACAGGCGCGATAACAACAAAGAACTGCAAATCAGATCACATAAGTACCCCCCAAAAGCAGTCAAAATAACCCGACAAATTATATTTAATCGATTATGTGCCCACCTAATGTGCTTCATTAGTAAGGATGATAAAATCATGCTTTGCCAAACGACATCTGAAAAACTCGCGCCGCTTTTGAGTCGAAAATATCGTGTGCTATTTGACGCCGGATTTCGGTGCCGTATGCTCGTTCGTTGGCGGCAGTTGGCGTCTCGACCACTGGGGCCACCTCTTGTTTCCCGTGAAAAACGGCGCCCAATTTTTCGAAGACCTGTAGCTTCGCTGCGTTTCCATTGAAGTTAAGTCTTTTTTTAACTTTTTCCTCAGGTAAGTTCGCTCTTTGCAAATTTTATAGGAAAAATGCACCACATGTGGGCAACGCTGCACAACATCGTAGCGCAATAAGTTAAGAAACCGATTTTTGCGGTCGGTTTAAAGAGCCTGGCCGCTATTTCAAACACCCTGTAGTATGGCGCTTCAAACGAAAAGAGCTTGACTAAAAGGGGTGAGAACGGGTACCCCCTCCGCGGGAGTTCCACAACTGATTTAATCTACTAACGTCGGTGAACAACTCTAACCAGAGCCGTTTATACTGAGAAAGTTTGGCCTTCTTAACGAGATTTGGACAGTCTGGTAACCACAGGAGCGTAGTCTGACAACCGGGGGATGACTGGTTCCGTCCGCCATGTTGGGGCTCTAACTCATAGGAATTCTATGGGATTTCTCAAGAATGAAGAATTGAAAGCAGTAGCGCCATTTTGTGTTATCACGGTATCCGCTGGTTCTGGCTGGAAACAAGCTCCAATCGTTGGCCAAACTCTCTCTGTATAAACAGCTCTGACTATAGCCACTGACAAGATGAAAACGTCAGGGCGCCCCTTTCGGGTGCCCGGCATTGCGCATGCGCTCGGTGGCCTTCCGCCTTGTTTTCGCCGGGCGTGCACGCTTGGGGCTCCCGAGACGCCGAAGTGTTACCGAAGATAGGAAGACCTAGCTGGGGCCGAGAGAACTGAAAAACCTCCCTGTCGTTCTCACCCTGTCAGTGACCATAGGAGCATTTAGTGACAACATGCCGACAGTGCAGGTTGTGTGACGACATCGGCATCAGGATATAGGACTAGGTGATAAAGTCACGTGACAGATTTTGAAGTTATTGAGCGCGTCGTTATCGCTCACACGTTCACCCGAAGCACCACTTAATCTCAGGGTTGTAAATATCTCTATTACAAGAAAAGCTTCCTGGCTCCTCAGCAATAAAGAACGTCACACCTCGTGATCTCGCGGCCTTGTCGTTTCGTTTCTTAATTTACCTGAACCAACCGCGTCATCTACGAATTAAAAAAGTACGTGTATAGTTCTAAAACCTATATCACTCATTACCTTTTTAATAGTCCGTTTTTATGAGTGCAAATTTACTGCATTAAAACAGCCTCAAACACTAGATCAAGCGCATAGGAGACAATTTCAAAAATAGTTGGACAAGCGTTTTTTTGTTTTTTTTATAAGCTGTGTAATGTAGTTTTTGAACTAAATGTTCTTAAACTTGTTGCGTTCGTGGTTTCTTTCTTTTTTATATAGTACATTAACACGACCAAAAAGTGAAACCCATCTCAGTCATTATAGTGTCTTGATCGACATTAACGGTCTTGCCAGGCAAAATAAACTCATCACTTTGACTTTGCCATACAATGCGCAGAGCAATTTCAACCTTGCTGTAATCTTACCGATGAAGCTTAGTCATAACGTTGTGGTTCTGTTCGAATTATAAACGAAGTGTAAGGGGAAACGTTTTAGTACAACGAGAAAACAATGCGTCATCTTTATCCTTCTGACAGCATAATCAGGGCAAGAATTACCATCCACCTCAATGCAGTCAATTCGTAATCGGTTGTTTGATTGCTGCCTGGGTACGATTGGACACAGAACTCCACAGCTTTTATCTCCCGTCAGAGGGAATTGTCTTATAACGGGCAACTTCCGAAGCTTTTATGTTTTGATAGTTTCCTTTCGATGTAGCGTCCGGACACGCACTCCCCATCGAAAAAAAAAAAATTAGTGGGCACAAAAAATCGTGCAGCATTTAATAGTTCGTACTTTCTACTTGTTATCGTTTATGGGAGATAAAATGTGGATTATCTATGTATAAAAATGTATTTATGTGAGTCTGATTATTAAAAATAGGTTTAAAAGTTTTTAACGCTAGCTTTTCGTTCGTTTAGAAAGCAGTTTCCATCCGGATCGGTACTTAATGTTAGTAATTCTAAAGGCCAAGCCGTAATTGCTACTTTCATGGTTTGGACGATGCTCGTTTGCAGATTATATTATTTGTGCGAGAGGCCGATCTTGCGCATGAATGTTAAAGAATCGGAGATATCGCAGCTCCCCAGGTCCTATGCATTTCCAATGGCAACGTTTTGGTCCGACTGCTCAGCAACCACAGGACAGATTGACTTTGGAATGGTTTTATTAAAACGTTAATAAAAAAAAAACAATTTGCAGCGCGGTCGCGCATTTGCCGGTTTTGGGGCTAGAAATGTTCTACGGGAGCTTGAATTACTTCAAACTGCCCTTTTTTCAACCTGCCGTTCATGAGCACTTCTGTAGAAATAGCGAAGTCATAAATACATTTTCTGACACGGCGTTGCGGAAGGTCGTTTCTTTCTTATCATATTTCCAACAAGATCTTCGTTCCATGTATTTCAAAAGGCAAATAGGAGGGTCAAGTTTACACTCCGGTGAAAACCTGAAAATTGCCTTTTCGGGTGGATTTTATTATCTACGCCGTGGCGCCACCTGTAAGCAACCGTTCATAGTTATTTCACAATTGAGGTCATATTGTCTTAGTGCGCAGCGACGTACTTCTTGCATGAACCCGTTTCTTTCAGTCATTTTTCAAGGTTTCGGGGTGCGCGCTTCGCGGATTATATATAAATGTCTTTCGTGCGTTTGTGTTTTTAGTTAGGGGATGTCGTTTTTCAAGCGCCGTGTTGGGAGGGTAAAATTGGCAACGCTTTTCTTCTCTTGCGTAGCCGGTTTTTTTTTTTTTCTGTGTAACGCTGCGTATTGTTTGCTCGAGACAGTGGCATAGCCAGGAATATTTTCCTGGGCGGCTGGGGTGTCGGGGAGGAAGGGGAGGAGTTGAAGTCTAATACACTGATTTCTATTGCAGTTGACTAGATCGCTGATTGAGGCTTGTATTCCTAGGGTCGAGCGGCACCACCGGCAGCCGTCGTTTGACACCAGCTAATGCATGGGACTCTAGGAGAAACGGGAAAACTGCAATTTCTTACCTTAGTATGTTGTTTTATGAATCAAGCAATCAATCAAACAACCGATAAACCAATCAGTCAGTCAAACAATCAATGAAATCAATCTTGCCCTTATCTCCGACATTGCGATGCAAACAGTTTGGCATCCTGGCTGTTCCTCAATGATTTCATTCAAATCGTTAGGTAAAGATTTCATCTAAATCTTCAGCACGTCATGCAATTGCATTCCTTGACTTGTTTATATATTTAAACAGTAAAAAAAAAAAAACATTACTCACTTGTAAGGTCCGGGTGGGTTTGGACCACTGTTTATTATCTCCCGAGTTATATTGACGGTTTCGCAACATATAGTGCTGTAAACCTGGCATGGCGTAAACAGATGAACACAGATTCGTTTTTTTAATGTTTTTGTACACGCAAAGCTATTAAGCATCCGTGCTCTTGCGGGGAGGACAAATAGAGCTATCAGTTGAGATTCTTGACGACACAATTTTATGTTATTGAATGAGTGATTACATGGACAGATTTACTGCAGCAGCATAACCATAACCCCTCAAGGATATGCTTATGAATTATTTTCTTATTGTGAATATTTCCAGGCGTCCTTTGTAATCTCAACCAGGAGCTACTCATTCCTCATGATTCCAGTACTAATACTGAACTGATTAACTTTAAAACACTTTAGAATCTTTTAAATGGTTGCATATTCACATCTGGCTGACAGTCTTGAAAACCTCCGTTGTTGTCTTTACTAACGTCTAGTAAAACTGTTAAGACTACTATTTAACGTGACGTTGTTGTGAATACAAGTATAATCAGATTTACCAAAAAGAAAAAGCTAGCCCATTTTTTTACTGTATCTCAAAACAACAAATAGTAAGACATCTTTTTCAGCAAAAAAAGTAACAAATTTAGCCACACCTGAATTTTGGGCAGCAAACTCGAGTCTAGCGTACAAAATTCTTTATACTGTCTCTAGATTATCAGGTAAAGTGGCATCAATACATAAAACAGAACTATCGTCAAGAACCGTAAGAATATACCAATTCTTAATAAACAAGTCACTTTTTTTCTCTCAAAACCCTTGTGGGGGCATTTTCTAGCGCCTATTTGATTACAGATGAACCCGTAAAACAGCTCTGCAACCCATTAAATTGCTTGGGATACGGCACTTCGGATAAATATCTTTGTTAATAGATAAGAAAGCCCTTAATTTACGCATTTTTCCGAAATATATTAACAATTGAGTATTACCTCGAATAACAAGTAACACTGTTAGCATCGCAATATCTTAACCAGGTGATGTGTTCATAAAATATGTTTACTTGTCAATACATAACATTTATTTCGTTCCTTATCTTAAGCATCACTGCATGCACCGTACATAAGGGCTTGGTATAACGTATTTACAATTTTAGATTCGTGTATGCTGCTATCTATACATGGGACTCCACCCCACAATGATTTCACGATTAAGTTTGCTGGGTGGTTGATATTATTTGGGAGAGTGAAAATATACCGCAGATTTTGTCTTCTTGGGATAAGTTTCTGGATTCCTTATTTTTCTAACCTTTTTACAAGTGATAACAAAATGTTCTGGACATATCCATTTTATAGGAGCGACTCTGTGGAATAAATTGGTTAGCTTTACCAAACATGTAACGTGCGTATTTCACCATAGTATTTTCATCAAATCTGTGCCTAAGATATAATAAGAATATAACAAGCTACCCCGGGATTTCTAGGCTTACGTAAAAAACAAACAAACAGTATACCACCTCACTAGAAAGTATCATATTAAAAGGCAACTCAGAGACTACAAACTTTTCAGATGTTTTACAGTTTACGCGTTGAAGCCCTTAAGCGCCACATCTCTTCCCAAATAAGTATTGCTAATTATACGTATAAAAGTAAAAAAAACATACGAAACATAGGCTCAATAAGAAAGAAGAAAAAAACATAGCACATACATTGATATACAAGCATTCATACAACAAATCTAGACTTGGAAAATTATCAAATTTACACCTGTGTTGTAAGGAGTAAATTATATCATTCGGCTAAAGTTGACGACCAAGCGACAGATTCTTGAGACGAGGTAGGTAACATTTCACAAACGCATTCTATGAAGAAAGATCTTGACTAGGTGCCTTAACTCACTGCTTAATTATCTTAAATGAGCTGAATTCAAACTAAAACAAGCCAACAAAATGTATTTGGGAGGCTCACCGCAAGCGCTGCAAAAAATAGCAGAGTCATTGTCATTGTAGAAGTGTTTGTGGTGTTTGGAGGAGCTATTGATATGAACACTGGATTGGCGCTATTGTGCAGAGTCAAGTGACGTTAGGTCCCGAAACCGTCACACATTACGCAATTGGATCTCACACACCTGCCTGCATTTGCGACTTCGGAGGAGTTTTATTTTGTTTTATTTATTAAGGAGGGGTTTAATTGTATTTTATTTATTTAGACGTGCTCCTGGCTCCTTGTTGAGAGCTGTAGCAGGTGCGGGCTCTACAAAGTGGCGCAGGAAAACACGTAAAAGGCGACTCTCTGGACATGGGCTGCTATGTAGTCGCGTAATTGTTTCGCAAGTTCAGTAACCCCGTACGAGGCGTTGATTGATGATGCTATTTGGGGCTTCTCCGTTGAACTTTATATGCGACTTTCTAAAACCGAACAATACAATTCTGGCGACCGTTTTTTGTATAACCTGTTGGCTATGATTAAGTAGATAACCGGAGATTACTTAATATCACTATTTTCTGTGTTGCATCTTGCACACAAAGAATACCTCTCTAGCAGTTTTGGCATAGTCAAATATACTTTGCCTCACGCTGCTATGTACGGCGACGGACGCTACCAGCTGCCCGGGCCAGTCCATTGCTCCGAGCTGATCACTTGACTTCGCGCTCCCAAAGTCGCTCTGCCCAACCGGGAGGGCACGTGACACCCTCTGCGCTATGGATTGACTGTGGTGTCTCGTAGCGTCCTTTGCGGTTCATCGGTCGGTGCGACGGTGTTCCCGCAGGGTACACCTACGCTCGTAGGGGTTGGTTGAGCGGCGTCACCGCGGACGCCGAGCGCATGTAGGTTGCACCCACCCACGTCTGACTGCGCGTGGCGTGTCTGTGTCAGAGCAAAGGGGATCCCGGAGGTTCAGCTGAGCCCGGGTAGCTTTAGACTCTTCGGGGACCCCCATCTGAGAAAACACCATCTTGGCCCACGGTTCTCTCAGACGGGTGTCCTGGCGACAGTTAGTCGCCCCTCTGTCCACTTCCTTTCTTTACCTTTATTCTCCTTCTCCTCTTCCTTCTTAATTCACCTACTTTGGCAGCAAGGGTTAACCCTGGGTGGCTACGGATCCCTCTGTGTACCTGCACTCGGTTATAGTTTTCTGGCACCACTGGTAGCGTAACTGTCTCAGCCAAGTCATTCTTATTATGACGCATTACCTATCTCCCTGTCGGGCTCGGTGGTCGGAGGTGCGCCACAGATTCCGAACTTTCTTGCCCTCCTATGGCGTCCTTCTCTAAACAACCTGGAAGGAAGCGGCCCCTAAAAAGGAACCGCCCCAATCCACGCTCTTTAGTAAAAGCACACGACCAGCCTCGTTTTTCTCGATTTCTTGAGTTTAATGTGCAAGCTGAATCTTAATCATTTCTAACGCTGTCACCTTTCCTTGTAGCTAAATATCTGGAATCCCACATCAATGCTAAATTCAAAGTCAAACATATGTCTGGGGATCTGCTCGTTGAGGTCGATACCCAGGACCAAAGGGTAACACTTTAAAAAATAAAACCTTAGGAGAGCACCGGATGACTGTTACCCCTCACAGAAAGCATAACATGGTTCGAGGAGTCATCTAGACGGACGACCTCCTGGGTTGCACTGAGGAGGAGATCCTTGAATGCCCAAGCAAACATGTCGTAACTGTCGTGAAACGCATTGTGCTCCGTCGCGATGGTCAAGCACAACTGACCAAGCATCTTATTTTAGCCTTTGAACTGCATACCCGTCCACTTACTGTCAAAGCAGTCTACCTAAACCACGTCCGGCGGTTTATTCCCAACCCGAAACGCTGCTTTTGCTGCCAGCGCTTTGGTCACGGTTCTCGCAACTGACTTGGTCGTGAGATTTGTGACAAAGGCAGCAACAGAGGTCATGTGGTGGACACCTGTGAAAACGCCCTTCACTGTCTAAACTGCAGTGGAAACCATGTTGCGTTTGCCCGGTCATGCCCAGCCTGGAAAGAAGAAAAAAATGCTTACTCAAAAAGCAAAAAAAACAAAAACACCTTATTAGGATGCGAAAGTACAGTTGGTCTTCTCGAAGGGCACTTTTGCCAGGGCCATGCGCAGGGGACCTGTACGAACAGATATGTCGGAGGAAACACAGACTTCCACAGACGATTAGTGCCTTCCTACTGGGACCCCGCCCACCTTAACTAGGGCGTTGCTTCAAGCACCGCCTGCAGCTTAGAAAGAGGATGCTTGACCGTCCACATCCTCCCAAGGGCTGAGAGCGGCATCTTTTGCCCTTCCTGCACCTCATACACCCCGGGTACAGTGTGTAAACCCCACCCCAATAGACCTCCGGGAAAACCTGGAGAGCCATTTCGGCCTTCTGAAGTTAAAGCCGCAGTGACGGCTGCTATGGAGGAGCCGCTGGACGTGGGTGGGCCCAAATCCGACTAGTAAGGACCACTCTCAGGATCGGGGCCCTAATTCCCCGCCCTCAGCGACACCACTGAGGGACGTAAAGACCCGGGACGGAAACAAATACCCCTCTCGCAAAAAGGTATATATTAAAATATAGAGCTCGGTGTGATCACCCGCAATTTCTTTTACCTCTCGGAAACCCTCCTGCAGAAGAATGGTGTCCCACAGGGATGTGTCTTGAGTGTTATACTCTTCATTATAAAAGTAAACTCCATATCTCATGTGATACGACCCTCAATTTTCCACTCACTTTATGCTGATGACATCCAGGTGCCTTTCGAATCTTGTAACCTAGCTAGCTGCGAGCGCCAGGTTCAGCTGACCATCAACGAGATGAATCGCTGACTTGAACGGTTTAAGTTTTCTTCCAAATAGACTGTGGCTATCTGTTTTTCTCGGGAAATTGGAATATTTCAGGATCCATCGCTGCATATTAAGGGTGCACCAATCCCTGTTAAGGAAATTACACAAGTGACTAGGCCTGATATTTGACTGCGAACTTACTTTTGGGCCACATGTAAACTCACTAAAACAGAAAGCTCTCCGGGAGTTGGAACATCTTGAGCGTTTTCCTGCATCCATCCTGGGGTTTCATATCTGGTTGGTATTTTACGAATAAACCGGGCATGTGCACGCGTCACAGTGTACTTTGTCTGTAATTTGAATGGTTCTGGAAGACCGTCTACCCTGAAGAGACTAGATCCGGAGCTCTATCAGGGAATCTGACTGGAGACAGGTGCATTTGGACACAACCTGTGGCCAGTATCTATGCCGAGTTCAACGAATGGTCTCTTGATAAGCGGAAATATTTTTTGTTAGCACACAGTACCGTTTAAGAATCTGCAGTCTTTTTCAGCGCCCGACCTACTCCTTGATTTAAAAAAATAAATACGAACAAACTTTTTAAAGGAAGCTGTCCCTGACATCTCAATTTGCTCTTCGCGTGAAGGCTGCTACACAAAGTTACAACTTTGATGTTTACTCTCCAGTCTTTGCAAATTACCACAAAATTGCTCCTTGGGAGAATGTAGAAATAGCGTGCAACCTCACCTTGACAAAAGTCAGCAAAAATATGTTGATGCTAGCATTGTAAAACAGGAATTAATGGAACCATTGAGCATTTTTGGTAACTACGAAAGCTTTTACACAAATGGAATGAAAGAAACCGGTTATGTAGGCTGTGCTGCTGTAGGGCAGTCCTCCTTGTCTGCAAGGCGAATCAATCCAAACACACCTGGTTGTACAGCTGCTAATCGGGTTGATGATAATAATAAGTATCTTTATTTGGGCTCCTGGAGTCACTGGTGGAGGGGAAAAAGGTAAACAAACATTACCTGACAAGGGCCCCACCACCCTGTACATTGCTCAGCAGCATTCAACAATAAACGCACAGAAAACAATGGAGTCAATATCGTGTCAACAAAACAATACTCTTATACAAAACAATATTATACAATACTATCATGGCTGTGAACCTTTTAATCAAACGTAAATACATAAAATATATTGTTTTTTCCAACTTACTTAGTTCACTTATTGCACTGAGCTCCTTGACTTCATGGGAACGCCCTTTGGTTACCGAACTACGTGAGAAAGTAATTAATCCGTCAAGAGGTAAACTCACTATTGAGCTCTTTTGGGTTCCTAGCCACACTAGAAAAGGGGCAATTAATATACTAACCAAGCCACAAGTACCTGCATAGACAGGGTGGTCGGCGTCAACAGCATTCCGGTCACTAATTACAGAGCAACTTAAAAGAAAAGAAGATAAGAGCTTTACAGCAGGTGGAGTGGGGCTGTGACCCCCACAACTAGCCGTTTTTGTTAAACCTATTTTAAGCGACTGGCGCAGCGCCAGGAAATAAAAATGCTTCTACTAAGTGGTCTGGCGCCGTCTACGAATTGACCACACGTATCTCGCCCATGGCTATCTTTTAAGAAGATATTAACAGCCATTTGGTGTCAACTGTTCTTAGGGTCTAAGCATAGTTCATTCTACTGTTTGTCCAGTTTCATATACAACAACGAACACATCCATTTCGTATTGCACTTTTAATTGGTGATGAGACTCTATCCCCATACGCATTAGTTTTTATATCTTTAGAAAGCATTAATCTTTTATATCGACTTTAAAAACTGGCGTAACTCTGAACCGAGCAATGCTTACTGAAGGATGGTAAACGAAAAGTAAAACAGTGCCAAAAAACGGAGGACGAGAAGACGAAGTGTACAAACACTGAGCTGACTCTCAACTGATTTATTAGAAGAAAACACAAATCGACAAGCATCACGGATCATCAAACAAACGAGAGGCCAAACGCACACTGTGCCGTTTTCCTGCTGATTAAGTTTTTTCTTCTTTGATTTAAATAACAGCAGTATCGCTTTTATAACAGCAATTGCTTCGCGGCAACTTTGACCCTCTAGGTCTTGCAAGCGCTGCTTGGTGCTCCCGAAAATTCACTTGAAAAGAAATTTCTTGCTGCATGCCTGGGTGACTAATTCAATAAATGTTTTCTGAAACTGTACCTCACAGGCCTGCCGGTTTGGTGTCTCTAGTAGAACGATATTTCTTTGAGTTTAGAAACCTGAGCTGAAGTGAAAAGGTAATTAATTACTAGTAACTCATCACTAAAAAAAGTGTTTGAAATACAGGATTGTTACAGCTCAAGAAATGTATTGTAAGTTTAGGAAGCCAGTGTTTTTAGAATGTAAGTTTAGGAAGCCAGTGTTCTTAGCTTAAAGGGGGCCGTGTAACGATTCTAGGTAGGATTGCTTTTCACTTTGCACAAACTTACTAGCACTATAGTAGCACCCAAATAAACTCAAACACAACGCCGCTGACTAACAAGCTTCTTTGTGGCCGGCTAATTCTAAAAACAAAAAGCAAGCGTTTTCTTTCCGTCTCTCCTTCGCAAAATGTGCTGACAAAGTTGCGGAGATCGCATTGGGGGTTTTGTTAACAATGCGATCTACAGGATTTCGTCGTCAAGCTTTGCTATCCTCGCGGTGACGATATTTAAATGCGGCTCATACCGTCGACACGAGCACTGCATGTGCATTTGATTTGGGCTCAAGATAAATCATTGCTTTGACATGCATTCGGGTATTTAATTGTGTCATCACTCTTTAAAGAGGTCCACATATTTTCTATGCATTATGTCATAAACATGCATGAATAAACTTCATACCTTTTTTATCATCGCATTGTTTATTGTAAATTTACTGTTTGAGTAAACAGTCTATAAATTCGCTGGCCCTCAACTCGCAAGGCGTGTTTCCGCTCTGTAAATACGGTAGGGGGCTCTTTACATTCTATTAACGTAGAATGCCTTCATCCAGACCCGCGCATTTGCTTGGTGAAACCTCAGTCAATGTTCCGCCGAATCGTGTTTTATATCTTTTTAAGTGCATGCAATTCGGTGTGACTGAGCTCGAGTGAGTAGTATTGGCTAATGCTTAGACGCCATTTTTCCGCATAATTCACGCACTCAGTACGCGAGTGTGTCACGCGCTGGCCCACTCAGTGCAACAAAGCATGTCTTCACCCTGGGACAGACACACGTGTAGGCACCCTAATTTAATAGATACAAAGTGCACTCGTACTCGTAGGATCACTCTGCGATAAACATCCTTTTTATCACCAATATCCTCTGGTGTATGTTGTAGAACAATCTTTGTTTCGAGCGTCTGGAACATTACTTTAACCTGATTCAAAAGTAAACGGTCAGCTAGACGATAGGAACAAAACACAGACAGGGAGAAACAGAAACAGAGATATACACCGCTGTGTTCTGTTCCTATCGTCTGGCTGACCGTTTACTTTTGAATTATGTACCAACTAGCTCAACTTCAGCCTGTTATTTAACCTGATCTCCTGCGGCGTTAGCAGCACCGAATATTTCACTAGTGGGCTCAACGTCTTCACCTAACTTTTTTTTAAGAAAAGAGGTTTTAGGCTTACTGTTTCAAACGAAGGTTGATGTAAAAAAAATATAGACCTATTATTTTATTCATCATTAGAATGTCTTATAAACAAATTTTAACTTTGATTCTGACTTTCATGGTTTGTGGGTTCAGAATGCGGACCCTCCCGGAATCAAAGCAGCAGATGGAGATTTTCCACCACCCCAAAACATCCGTGTGTTTACCGTATTGAAATTTAATCTCAATGCTGCTCCTCCAGTAGCGACAACTGTGTGTTTTTTTGTGAGAAGGGCACATTACCCTCTTGAGAGCGACGTCATGACGCTGCAGCCGTAAACCAAAGATGTATATTTCGGCCAGCCAGCACCTTAGCAATGTTATGATGGGCCTCAGGCACTCATTGGGGAACCAGATGTCAGTGGAGGCGTTTACATGGACTCGACCGTAGAGTATCGAATCGATATTTAACTATTTTTATTTGTAGTAGATCGGTGGAGAAAAAAATAGGCAGTCAGGGTGACTATGATCGGTCCCTGTTTGATTCGATAAGCTACGATCGCATTAATGTAAACCCAGTTAGTGTTTTTATGGTTACATACGTTTCATCTGCTAAACTGTCGCTCTGTTTACGTTCTGTTCCTAAAATAACTCTAGTACGCCTACCACTCCTTACAGTGAATCTAATTTACCTCAAATGGAATTATGCTTATTACGAGAAAAGCCGCGTAAGATCTGGACTGCTAAGTTACGACCATAGTGATCATCTTTACATTTTAGAGCGCAGCTTTTAGGCGCTCGTTCCAGTGTTTTGCGCCGGCGCCGCGTCGCCGTCGGCGTAACCGGAGGAGGGTTGGGGGATACGGAGGAGGAGGATGGGAAGGTACGAATGAGGAGGGGGTACGGGGGAGGAGGAGGGTATGACGGAGGAGGAAGAGGGGAGGGTACGGAGGAGGGAGGAGGGGAGGATACGGAGGAGGAGTGTACGAAGGAGCAGGAAGACACGGAAGAGGAGGAAATTGCAGAAAGAAGGTTAAGTGATCACTTGAACTTACGTGATCACGTAACCAAGTGAGGTTACGTGATCGTAACCACGGAAGGTTACGTGCCAAAGAAGGTTACGTGATTATGTGAAGTTACGTGATCCGATAAGGTTACTTGATCACGTGACCTTACGTAATCATGTGAATTCTATATTTGTATATGTATACGGGTGATTTCATCTCAAATCGTGCAGGCAAAAAAAGATCGAATTCTTAATTTCGCTGAACAAAAATATATGTTATGGCGTCGGCTCTAAAAACGCAGTAGCCGCAGACCGCAAGTTCGTCGGATTTTTCGTTCTCGACTTACGAATTTTAAAACAGGCTTCGGCGGAAAGCAGTGTTTTTCCCATCCGTCGTGGATGGGATGTTTCGCTCAATCTCCCGCCGTGAATTTTCAGTCCATATTATATTAACTTTTTTCAAGCACTCGTGTGTACAGTTAAAAGGCTCCAATGCCATAAAATAATTGTAGGCACTTTGACTTTTTTTCTGTAAAAATGTCAAAAACGCTCCCTCCCCACCGGTGGCGCGGGACAACAATCCCGCAGACGCACACACGAAGATGGGCCGGTTCCGTTAGGGATGTGGGCCAATGTTTAAACCAGCCATCCGTGCAGGCGTGAAACGACACCGCGTATATGCCCAAGCTTCGAGCACCCTATCCTTAAAACGGCCGTGCTCTATCTCGCTCCGCGGGGATCCGATAGCACCGAAGGGTTATCTGTTCTGGAAACAGCATAGCCCGGAGACTAATTGGGTCGCAGTAAGCCTCCTTGTCAACTATAACCGTTTGTGAAGAGTGGTCTTTTCCTGAGATGAAAAGTCAGCGCCGGCTGACGTGTTCTTCTGAAAAAGGGAAGGGGAAAGAGGAAGTTTGAGTAACTACAGTAACAACCTCGAAAACTCCTCTCCCGATATGAAGCTCGAGGCATGTTACGTCTCGGTTACCTTCTCGCGCATCGCTGCTCGAATCTATTCTTCACTCTGTTCCGCACAGCGTCGTCGTGGCTGTGCAGAACAGAGTGAAGAATAGATTGGAGCATCATCTGGACGCCGTCATCCAGCCAGGCTTCACTCTCGTGGGACTGGACTCGGCGTCGGACAGTTAAGACTTTTTTGTTATTTCATGTGTGTTTCTTCGCCCCGCTGAACTTTGTTTCTCGGGTGCGGTTCCGCTGAACGTCTTTTGGAATGTTTTCTTACTAACTGTTTGTTAGCGTTGTTTACTTGTTGGGTCTATTTCGTCATGGCGTAGCGGCCTGACGGTGCTGTTGAGAGCGTGATCCCACGCATTTGGTTGCGTCCCGTTTAGGGAATGCCCGGAGGAGTTGGTTTTTGTGCTCGCCGTGTGCGGCTGAGTTTGCCCGTCTTGATTAAATTTTGTTTTTTGGTTAATTTGCTTGGTTTTTGGCTGGTTTTTGATAGAGCTGTCAGTTGAGATGCTCGACGACACAATTTTATATTATTGAATGAGTGATTACCTTGGACAGAATTTACTGCAGCAGCATAACCATACCCCTCAAGGATATGCTTATGAATTATTTTCTTATCGTGAATATTTCCAGGGCGTCCTTTCCAACCTTCAACCAGGAGCTACTCATTCCTCATGATTTCAGTACTAATACTGAACTGATTAACTAAAACACTTTAGAATCTTTTAATGCTGGTTGCATATTCACATCTGGCTGACAGTCTTGAAAGCCTCCGTTGTTGTCTTTACTAATCAACGTCTAGTGAAACTGTTAAGACTACTATTGTAATGTGACGTTAAGCTAGAATACTAAAAAATCAGATTTACCAAAAAAAAGCTATCCCATTCCTTTATTGTATCCCAAAACAACAAATAATACAGACATCTTTTCAGCGAAAAAAGTCACAAATTTAGCCACACCTGAATTTTGGGCAGCAAAACTCAAGTCTAGCGTACAAAATTCTTTATACTGTCTCTAGATTATCAGGTAAAGTGGCATCAATAGATAAAACAGAACTATCGTCAAGAACCGACAGAATATAACAACTCTTAATAAACAAGTCACTTTTTTCTCTCAAAACCTCTAGTGGGGGCATTATTCTTGCGCCTATTTGATTACAGATGAACACCGTAAAATACCCAGCTCTGCAACCCATTAAATTGCTTGGGATACGGCACTTCGGATAAATATCTTCGTTAATAGATAAGAAAGCCCTTTAATGTACGCATTCTTTCTCCGAAATATCATGAACAACCGAGTATTACCTCGAATAACAAGTAACACTGTTAGCATCGCAAACATCTTAACCAGGTGATGTGTTCATAAAATATGTTTACTTGTCAATACAGAACATTTATTTCGTTCCTTATCTTAAGCATCAGCTTTGGCATGCACCGCACATAAGGGCTTGGTATAACGTATTTACAATTTTAGATTCTTGTATGCTGCTATCTATACATGGGACTCCACCCCACAATGATTTCACGATTAAGCTTTAAGGTAAGGTAGATATTATTTCCGGAGAGTGAAAAATATACCGCAGATCTTGTCTTCTTGGAGATAAGTTTCTGGATTCCTTATTTTTCTAAACCTTTTTACAGGTGATAACTGAATGTTCTGGACATATCCATTCTCATAGGAGCGACTCTTGTGGAATAAATTTGGTTAGCTTTACCAAAACATGTAACGTGTGTATTTTCACTCATAGTATTTTCATCAAATCTGTGCCTAAGATATAACAAGAATATAACAAGCTGCCCCGGATTGTACGAGGACATACGTAAAAAGCAAACAAACAGTACACCACCCCACTAGAAAGTATCATATTAAAAGGGGCAACTCCAGAGACTAGCAAAACTTCTTCAGATGTTTTTACAGTTTACGCGTTGAAGCCCCTAAGCGCCACATCCCTTCCCAAATAAGGGATTGCTACATCATACTGTATAAAAGTAAAAAAACATACTGAAACATAGGCCTCAATAAGACAGAAGAAAAAAACATAGCACATACATTGGTATACAAGCACCTATACAACGAATCTAGACTTGGAAAATTATCACCTACACTGTGTTGTGTTTACAAATATATCATCCGGCTAAAGTTGACGACCGTTGACAGATTCTTTGAGACGAGGTAGGTAACATTTCACAAACACATTCTATAAAGAAAGATCTTGGACTTGGTGCCTTTAACTCACGCAGTTTAATTATCTTAAATGAGCTAATCCAAACGAAAAACAAGCCAACAAAATACGGAGTGCTCTCACCGCAAGCGCTACAAAAACAGCCGATTGGTTACTACCAGAAGCAGCCTGTGAAGTCAGATATCATTATGCAACACTGGATTGGCGCTATTGCAGAGTCGCGATAGGTCCCGAAACCGTCACACATTACGCAATTGGATCTCACACACCATTCTATCATGCACTTCGGAGAGTTTTATCTTATTTATTTATTAAGGAGGGGTTTAACTGTATTTATTTATTTAGACGTACCCGCTCCTTGTTGAGAGCTGTAGCAGGTGCGGCCTACAAAGTGTTGGTGAAAGTAAAAGGCGACTTCTGACAGGATTTTTCAGCAGGCCGCATAAATGTTTCGCAAGTTCAGTAAACTCTGCATGAGGCGTTAATTGATGATGCTTTTGGGCTTTCCGTTGAACTATATGACTTTCAAACCGAAATGTTACAATTCTGGCGACCGTTTCTGTATACAATTTTGTTGGCTATGTTTAAGTAGATAACCGAGGTTACTTAATATCACTATTTTCTGTGTTGCATCTTGCACACAAAGAATACCTCTACAGTTTTACAATAAATATACTTATTCTACGCTACATGCGGCGACTATAATACGTAACTGAAAATCAGCGAAGATGTTA